>WAAB01007597.1:52546-189658 GCA_013389865.1 Piaya cayana | reverse complement strand
ACTTGCCAAGAGCATTTCAACTGATTTTGTTCATTTTTTTTTCCAAAGTAATCTTGTTTTCTTTTTTAATCTCCCTCTAAAGATGATGAAAGTCAAATACCCTTAACAACAGTCTCCATCATCTTCCTTGAAGGTTTTGTAGTGTATAATGCTTGATGCTGCTTTTTTGGTTGGGGTTTTTTTTTTTCTCCCACTTTAGTGAAGAAGCACAAAGTACAAAATACACTCAATGAGTAGCTCCACTGTGAAGTTCTCATTTAGCTTTTTGGAATGCTAAGATGATGAAAGTTAATATTAATTTTTTTAAAAAATTCTGTAGGATTTGTCATGTTTAGGCACAACAGCTCATCTGCCAATCAATCTTTTCTTCAAAATTAATTGATAAAACTTCTGCTTTTTTGTTTTGTTTTGTTTTATCCGGGTATAAAGTAAAGAACTCAGATCTTAAAACAGAATTTAATTAAGTCTGACAATAATGCATAAACACAAAACAATGCATTTTAGATGTGCAGATCTTTTTTCTTTTAGCTTGTTTTCCTAATGGAAAAAATAAGATGTGATCATCCTGTCTTCCTACCCATCTGTCTTTCTGCAAGTTCTCTTGGCACAGTTTTAATCTCTTGGACACCTATGCCCGATTTGGCAGGAGGCCTCAAATATATTGTACATTTATACTAACTGTTAATATTTATATATTCACACAGAATCATAGAATAACTAGGTTGGAAAAGACCCATTGGATCATCAAGTCCAACCATTCCTATCAGACACTAAACCATGTCCCTCAGCACCTCGTCCACCTGTCCCTTAAACACCTCCAGGGAAGGTGACTTAACAACATCCCTGGGCAGCCTGTTCCAGTGCACAATGACCCTTTCTGGGANAGAACTGCACACAGGATTCAAGGAGCGGTCTCACCAGTGCCGAGTACATGGGGAGAATAACTTCCCTGCAACTGGTGATCATGCCATTTCTGATACAAGCCAAGATGCCATTGGCCTTCTTGGCCTCCTGGGCACACTGCTGGCTCATGTTCAGTTGGCTGTCGACCAACACCCCCAGGTCTTTCTCCTCCAGGCAACTTTCCAGCCAGACTTGCCCTAGTCTGTAGCTCTGCATAGGGTTGTTCTGCCCCAAGTGCAGGACCTGTTATTCTAACAGGTTTTGTGAAAACCAGTGTTTAAGTGGAGGAGAGACCCTCAAATTACTGTCTTGTTCTGCAAAAGAGTCCATTCAGTTGACCGGAGAGCATGTGTGTGTGGACTGCCCAATTAACACAGGTATTACCCAATCAGCTTTGGCACATGGTGCTGTTTGCCATGACAGCTGCCCAGGGGCTGCGAACAGAACAGGACAAGCTGAGAGAGTGCTGCACTGGGGAATTTAGAGATGGAAGATGAGAGAACTAAGTCATTTTGAGGATAAGGGAGAGGTGTAGGAGGCATCCTGAGGGCATATTAATAACTTTAGTTTTTATATTTGGTATTGTAGGGCTGTTGTAGGTGATGGGAGGAATAGCAGTAATGATTACAGTGGGAACTGAGAAACAACGCAAACTGTGACCATTGAAGTATCAGTTATTTCACTGCCCTTGGGACAACTTTTGTTAGTTTACAGGAGAAATTTTGTATGGTTTGTGGTGTCTTTACCATCTGTGTGACCAAGGCTTGAAATTTCAAACTGTTATAACTTGCTATTGTGTTAACTGAGACTTGCACCCACTGCATGACTGAGAGCTGATTTTGCTCTCCAGAGAGCTAGATTAGTCCTTTGAGATGCATATCATCACTTCGACTATTCTGTGAGGATTCTTTCTGAATGAGTTAGTATGAACTTCCTTTGTTGGTGTAGACTAAATTCTTCCCTACGGGATGGCTAGCAGATCTGGAGAAAGTCTGTTGAGCTCACACATAGAAGTATTTGCACTGGCATGTTGTATAGACATGGATACAGGCACTTGACTGGCAAAGGATTAGAGGAGTAGTGAGCAGGAGAAATATAGGGCCTTCTCCATCCCCAAAGATGGGGAATATGGCACAATCTGGTTCAAATGTCTGAGGGCTGTGTGTTCTCTCTCTCTGGTCACACACATGCTCGGGTAGCCTCTGCTGAGCAGTTGACTTCCTATGGGCGAACTACAGGAAAAAAACAAATGAGAAAAGTACGGCTCCCCACAGCCCAGACAAACAGGCCTGTGAAAACCCCACAAAAAATCCCACTTAGTATTCTGCTCACAAGCTGCCACCAAAACTCAGCTGTGACAGGAATAGGAGCGTCTTCCTAAAAATGTAAAACTGACATTTTTTTCCCTTCTGAGCTACTCTTACAGGCTTTAAAGCATTAATTTCAGAAGCTTCACAAAGGCAGCAGGCATCAAACAGTCCAGGCTGAGTGGCACCTTGGGGAGGAGAATTGCAAAGTTGTGTGGATAATGGCTGCAGACACACCAAAGCAAGGTTATTTGGTTATTGTAAGTCACTGATCGTGGCATGCTTTTAATAATACTGCAGCAGAGAAGAAGAGTCAGAGCTGTCTAAGAGCCCTGGATTCATAGAGCCTAAATTTCTGCTATATCTTTTGCCTCATTCTTGTGTTGGCTTGGTGATTCTTGGCTTGGGAGTCAGGAGATGTGAGTTTTGACTGCAGTGCTGCCCCTGATGTGCCCTATGACCTTGGATAAGTCACTCTTATATTTTTGCCCAGTTAGAAAATTGCTGTCTTTTTCCTTGCAGGGTCTTTCCCTAATGATATTTCTGGACCATACCTAGCACAATGGAGCTGTGCTCTCAGGTTAGACACTGCTACAGTCTGAATGAACAATAAAGTAGTACACTAAGCACTTCACTAGGATTCTCTTGTTATCTCAGGGTTACACCAGGAAACTTAATAAAATAAAAGTTCTTCAAAAGACTGAGCGTTCCTTCTTACTGCCCAATTGCTTGCTTTTTGTGTAGCATCTTGAATGTGAGAAAACATCAGTTACGATCCCTGGGTTGTCAGAAAATAATGATTTGTAGAATTTCATGCTTCCCAAAACATTGGTAACATATTTTTCTTCCAGAAAGCTCAGTGGTAATTTCAGTACTTCACTGTGCTTAGCTGAATTATAAAACAACATGTTATATATTTTATTCATTTTTATATTGTTTCCTTAACTTTTCTCCTTTCTGTAGGTGCAGTTCATGTGTCTGAAACTAGGGACAAAGCCTCCTCTGGAATTAATTACACAGTATCTCTGAATCTACTCTGGTTTATCCCCGTAAGGTTTATAGTAACAAGTATTTGGCTCCAGGATGAGCAGCTGTCTAAGGCAATTTACTACCTTCTGATAGAAGAGTAGAATAAAAAAATAATTTGGGTTGGAAGGGACCTCAGGGGGTCATCTACTCCAATGGCATATCCAGAATTTTGATTTTTTAAAAAGCCTCATTTATCTGTGAATCACTTCAGGTATCAGCAGGATCTAAGTGAATTTCAGGTTCTGCCCTTTTACATCCTAACAAGGTATTTGGGCCCTTATATTTTTATTTTTTAGAAGCAATTACAGCCCTACAGGCTCAATCCATTTGAAATATAAGGAACTAATCTGTATTTCTGCAGAATGTTGAGAATTTACTGGTTAATAATTTTAAAACACTTCAGTTGTGCTGAGACATCTTTACATTCTGAGCAATTAATGTATTTGGATTCACATGCCAGTGATACTTACATGATACCGGACCATAAGTTTTTTACATGAATTAAACATGGATGACGGAGCCACAAGAAATTAGTCATATTTTTTTCTATAAAAAGAAGCAGGAGGTAGTTGTTTCTATAAGAAATTCAGAATGAGATCTGCATTACACATAGAATTGTACTCAGAAATCAAATAAATTATTCCCATATTCAGCTAAGATTAAGTAACTCGCCTACATCACAGTGTCAGAAGGATTGAGCAGAATTGATTCATGCTCAGATGCATTTGTTCTATTTAAATTTGTCAAAATAAAAGCATTCTGCAAAATGTACTGATGGGAACTTCTGAAAGTATTATTGACCATGAAAGGATCTTACAAGAATCTTAATTTACTAATGCACAGATTAGTCATGTTTCTTCGTGTTCAAGGTAGCATAAATTTGTGCCTGGTCCTAACAAGTAAAGGAATTAGTCTGCATAATGGAAATAAAGTTTTTTGTTTATCTGCTTCTTTACAAGGAAATAGAGCAACAGAGTTGTAATTATTTTTTTTAACACCCAAATTTCATATTTATTCATCTGAACCAATATGTTTCAACTCTCTACTGAAAAAGATAAGAATTATTGTTAGCTATTTCATATCTGGGTAAAAATAAAGTAGAAAAAATGTGGTATCTTTTATTAAATAGCCAAAAAAGGGAAAAAGTTAAAAGCAAGCCTACAAACCAGGCCACTTGGTACTTTATTTAGTGATTCTTTTTCCATTAGTTCACTCTGCTTCTGTAAACTTTGGAGAGGAATGCCATGTTATCATAGTAACATTTACTCTGCTTTTACAGTTACATATGTGGGTAATGAGAAACAACTGTAGTTTGTGAGCTTGAAATATAATTAACTGATGTTCTAAAAGGTAAATGGTTTCTTCTAATTATGTCTAAAATCCAGTCATGAGCCAAGCAGAGTGGTTTCTATAGAGTAACTGTAACAAATGTCTGAGCAAATATAGAGAGGCTGTCCTACTGTTTCCTTCTGTTATTTTAAAAGTATTAATTGTATACATCAGAATATTTTCAATAAAATTAAATATTTGGGGGAAAATGTAGCATTTCATTGAAGCCAAAGGCTTTGCTTGGGATCTTGATTCAAAAGGAGGGAAAGGCAGGTTCAATTTTTCATCTGCTTCATATCAAAATTTGTCATCTCACATCACTTGAGGCTAGATATGTGACCCTAGTTTTCCACATTCCCATGCACTCCTCCTCAGCCAATTACAAACTGGCTGCAAGACAAACAGAAAAAGCATAAAACAAATTCCCAAATTTGGATATTTTCAGTGAAATTAAATTATTAGCATTTGGTTGACAATCAAGATACTTTTCCACAGTGAACAAAGCTACTGGTCTCTTTCTGGGCTTAAAAAAATAATTTATCAAAATATAGACCTGAAAGCTTTGATATAGAAATGTCCTGAGATGCTTCATACCTGCATTGCCCTCTCTAGGCTGAGTTTTCTAGCTGGACTAGATTTCACAAAGTACACTACTGGCTAATTTTAGTAAGTTGTGCCTCAGCAGTTAAGTTGAGTCAAGGGGAAGGGGAAAGGGAAGGGGAAGAGGAAGGAGAAGGGGAAGGGAAATTTCAGTTGTAGGTCCCAGTCCAACTGCCTGACCAATTCAGGGCTGACCAAAAGTTAAAGCATGGTATTAAATGCGTTGTTTAAATGTCTTTTGAACACTGACAGGCTTGGGGCATTGACTGTCTTTCTAGGAAGCCTGTTCCAGTGTTTGACCAACCTATGGTAGGTGAACCCACCAAACCTAGAGGATCCTCACTTTTTGCTCCTCAGAGTATTCAGAATGTCATGTCCCCATCAAATGTGCTTTGTTTGGAACACAGCTCACTGGGACAGAAGGGGCAGAATGTTCCACAGAGATAATACATCCTTTCAGTAAAAATTAAAAGATGTTCCATTTGAAATTGAAGTTTCTATAAAAGTAGTTTCAGTGGAAAATTTTGGAGGAAGTCCTAAATAATAGCCACTCCTAAAGTTTGCCTGGAAAACAGATAGAACAACATTGTTTATTGATAATTTAAGCACTTATCTTTGTTGAAGTCTATATGTGTTGGAAACATGTACTGTAGACTGAAGAAGTGTGGAATCTTTGGGTGGTGTTAGTTCAGTCGCTAAAATTGCTAATGTTATTATTGTGATCATTCACATACCAGTAACTACTCAATACCTGCACAGTTATGGTTGTAGTTTTATTGAATGCACAAAATAGGAACTAGAGAAAATTGTCAGTTCCCTGTCTATAGGGAAAAGGCACAATATCTGGGGTAAACACAAGGGGATATGCGCTTCAATGAAGGGCTATGGTCCATGTTCATTATATGCAAATTTGCTACAGCATTAATCTACTAGGCATTAATGTAACATCAATTGGTGCATCAGGATAATTCTCTTCTGATCTAAAACATTACTCCTGTAAGCTCCAGTTTAGCTCTGTAGAGAAATGATGAACTAATTCACTTGGGATCTAACTGTAACAAAATCAACAAAGATGAACCACGGTCAAATATGTCCTGATTACATCTGCAAAAAACCATTGCCTTACAGGCATTTTATTCATTTAAATAATCAAATTAAACAAGACAGTCCTAAATGCATCTTGCTTAACTTGATTACTTAAATAAGCAGCCATCTGGCATGAATGACACAGATGAAGTTCTTCCTTATAATTTTCTTCTTTTCATTTTTCAACACCAGAATTGTTTTACGTCTTGTGCTTATTTCATGTTAATTCTCTGCTAGAGTATCTTCATATAGAAATTGGGGGCAGAAGTTAATAGTCATTATAATGCATGTACAAGCTAAACTCACTGTCTCTACAGCTTAGTAGTAATCAGCTGAAGGGAGTACATTAGCATCCCTATTTATACAATTGTTTTAGCCACAGGAGAATCTATTTGTTGCTGGAGGGGTGCAGCTGAAATCTATTAGGATTAAAAGGCAGGGAAGGCTGAATATAAACCATAGCAAGTTGAAATAATCCAGTCTTTTATTTGAAATCAGGGTGCAAGCTGCATTAAATGAATTTTGTCTTTTTGTAAAAGAAACTATTTTTCTATTATTCATTAAATAGAAAGTGTTTTTGAGGTTACAAAGCATTACTTAAGGTCTGATTCTGAAAGCATGTGTGTGTTAGAGCTGTTTTGCACATGGGAACTGTCCTACTGACTTTGAAGGGATAAAAGGCTTAAGAAAAGTTATGCATGTAGGAGAGTGCTTAAGAATTGGGACTGCTGATGGGCTCAGTGGTAAGTACCTTCGTGTATCTTTGCTTCGAGTTTTATATAATTATACTTACAAGTATTGTACTACAGTACAATTAGTGAAAGCAAATCATGTTTAATTGGGGTGGGATTTTTTTACAGTGACCTTGTGTAAAGTGTCTTGTTTACAAATGTGTCCTGTACTCTGCTGTATTGTGAGAAGAGACTCTCATTTTTGATACTTGTTTAATATATGCAGAATCTGCAGGATGCAGGCTTGTGGAGCTTGACCTAGTTTTCAGTTATTAAAAAGATCAACGCGTGTCAAACCTGACAGTTGGGTTCCCCAAGATATTCCCAATATTATCTTTCACTGTACACCTTCAGATCCTACCTTTTTTGCTGTGTGACTCTGGAAAGCCCACGTGTTGCTGTGGTATTTACACCATATGTGTCCTGCTATTGTCAGCTGAGTAATGTGCTCATCTGCCAGCTGTATTTTGCTGTACATGACCTGACTATTACCATTCCTCTCCCTGGATGCTCCAGTTTTGCAGGTGGAGGACTGCCCACATGGGAGGTGTAGCAGCTTATGTGGGCAGTATTACAAATAATGGTTTTAATTGCATTTGTGCTACAAGTGGGTGATGAAGGAGGCAAGTTGTTAAAATAATACTCTTTCCTTTGTATCAATGTGCAACATATGGCAATCTTGTACACTGCTTGGTATGGGTAACTGAGTGTGCTGGTGAAGTGACTCGTAGAGTTAAGATTCCTAGATTTAGTATTTGCCTCCTTCTACCCTAAAACTTTCAAAGTAATTTAATTTCTCTATGCTGCCATTTTCCCCTCCCACCTGTTGTCTTGTCAGGTTAGCCAGCAGGCTCTCTAACGAGTTTTCACTGTGTTTCATTTGATGTTTGTACAGTGACATTCATCTTGGGGATGCAGTTAACCATGACATGAAAAAGAATTGTCAATCAACTGAGCCGTAGCCCCTGAGTGCACAACCACTCTTAACCTGTGGAACACCTGATGAAAATATTTTATCATAGATGTCAATGGAAAAGGTTCAACTTCAGGTGGTTGATAGGTTTGGGCATGCTGAACCTGGCTCACATCACTGGAGAAACTGAGAAGGTGAAGATAACTCTGTGGTGCATCTGGGTCTTCCTGTCCAGCCAGAGTTTCTAGGGGCTGTTGCCATAACAAGCAGGGATTAAACTATCCTGAGTAAGGAAGGCTGGAGTAAAGGAACTGATTAGTATTGCTACACAGTTGCAGTTTGCTTTTGCTGGGTGAGAATATACTTTACATCACAGAATTATGTAGGAATGGGTAACTATAAGAATCATAGAATAGTTTGGGTTGGAATGGACTTTAAAAATCACCCAGTTCCAACCCCCCTGCCATGGGCAGGGACACCTTCCACTAGATCAGGTTGCTCAAAGCCCCATCCAACCTGGTCTTGAACGTCTCCAGGGAGCAGGCATCCACAACCTCCCTGGGCAACCTGTGCCAGTGCTTCACCACCCTCAAAGTAAACAATGTCTTCCTAATTTCATCTCTCTTTCAGTTTAAAACTGTTACCTCTCCTCCTGTCATTGTATTTGCTAATAAAGAGCTTCTCCCCAGGTATCCTGTAGACATCTCTCTACTGATCTCCATGGAGGAGGGAAATTCAAGTTCACAGGCTTGGAGGAAACGTTTACAAGTGGGGATGCATAATCAAACACAGGAATAAGTACACCAGACAAGGGCTCTTGCCCAGCTTGACATCACCAAGTGCCAGTTTGAATGATCTTCCTTGTCTCATTCTTTCTGGTTTATCAGCTTCAGAAGATTTCTATCGTGTTCTGTAGACATTTTTAACTCCTGCAGCAAATATTCCAATTTGGAAGGAAAAAACCTGACGTGTTTATGTCACTTGAAAGTTATTCTGACTTTGTCAATTTTATTTTAATGTGAATGCAAGAATAAGGCAACCTTTCCATTATTAAGTTAGAATATCCTCCCCTCCTCCCTACCCTGTCCATACACACACCCCTTAGTGCTGCCAGTTGTAGTAATTAGCTCAATGTGCTAATGAGAGTTTCCAGGGAAAATGCTGACAGGATTAATTAATGGGTGAATTTCAATTTAATAAATGTATAGGCAATTTTCTGAATGCAGATGGCACCGTCCACTCTGATAAGGGCTCAGCCTAGGGCTACTTAATACTGTAAGTGTCTGGGAAAAGTGGTTAATTTGTAAAATGCTTCATGATACTGATTAGAAGAGAAACAATGCTTATGTTTGCTTCCCAATGCATTATTCATTTTTCAACAATTTGGAAATGTGGCATCCTTTTACATGTTCAGCATTTCCAGACCAGTCTATTGAACCATGAGAAAGGAATGAACATGCAGCATCATTAGGGCAGTCTCTCATGTGTTTTTCCTGCAAGCCTAAGCCTCCCATCAGTCATAAGGTTTATTTTATATCATAAAAGGACACTCACTTTATTTTTAATATGGGCTAAGGAGTGTGAAGTACATTAAAATATTTGATTGCAAGCACCAGTCCTGCCCTTGCACACGTGCTTGACAGAGCCTTTCCAAACAGCACAGCAGGGTCAAAGAGGGAGGGCTGGGCTGTGCCCACTGTCTCTAGGGGCAGTCAAGAAAAAAAGTCATGGAAAACCATTCAATTATTCTCCTTGAGTTCAATCATAATATTGCAGTTGAACTCAAAAGCAGGATGCTGTGTAGGATGCATTAGAACTAGCAAACGGGAGGCTCCAAGCTCCTTTGTAAACATGGCATTTATTAACTTAATTTTGTCAGGCTACATTCCCAATCTTAAGATGAGGACAACAAAATATATTCTTGCCTGTCAGATCCCAGTAGATCTCAGTATTCTGCAATTCACATTCCCTCTGGCACAGTAATCAGCACTGTGAACTTGTTTACTTTTATTACCACGCCTTTCTTAGTAATAGTCAGATGCTGCTTTTGAACAGACATGATCGCCTACAAATGCACCTTGTCTTTTAGAAAGCTCAAGCCAGCTGCCAGTGTCCCAGTGTCAGGTACTGACTGTGTGAGAAATATCACCTCCAGTTAGAGACCTGAGGGCAGAGACCAGTGCTTGATGACTGCGATAGTGGTTCTCAAGGGGAGGGAGCAACTGACACCTGACTGTTGAAAGATGCTTACGGAAGGATGTACAAACAGCAAACGGAGAGATTGTTCCTTGGTGTTCTCTTCTGGCTCAGCAATAGCTGTGTTTGTGTGCATGTTTATACTTTTATGTCCTTTCCTGCTTATATGCTTGTGGAAACATGTATTTCCATTTTCTTGAACTAGAGGTTGGATTGCCTTCTTTGTTTGTAACACCACTTTTTTTTTTTCTTATGCTATTTGTATCTAATCCCTTCTACAATTCATCTATACCTGTTTTATATCTTGTGGCAACAAATTCCATAGCTTAAATAAAACAGAACTTTTCTGTTTGTTTTTAAACTTATTCATTGAGAAACAGGGAAGAGCCATTCTCTCTTATTTTGTCAAGATCATTCATAATATGACATCTCACTGTTTTACCCCTGTTCAGTCGTTCTTTCTATAAGCTTCATGGCCTCACATGTGCGGTCACTTCCCATAAAAGCCATTCCTTATCTTCAGTATCCTTGTCTTGTTTGTTACTTCTAGCACTTGCTTTCAAGGTAGGGATACCAGAACTGTGTTCAGTATTTAGGGTTTGAGTACTTCCAGCCCATGGCATAATGGTGTTCTCTATTTTCCTCTCTGTTCTTTTCTGAATAACTCCTGACATCATATTTACCTTCTTGACCACCACTGAGTAATTACCTTCTATTTCAGAAAGCTGGTCAAATCTCTTCCCAATGATAATAGCTAGTTTAGAGGCCATCACTGGGCATACATTGTTAGGATTGTCTTCCCCTATGCACATTGCTTAACATTTATCAGTATTGAATTTTATCTTCCATTTTATCCTCCAAGTCACTCCACAGCAAAAAATCCCATCTGCAGCTCTTCATAGCCAGTTGTCATTGTTACTCCCTGACAATTTTGCAACATCAGCAAACTTTGGCACCTCACTGTTCACCGCTTGCCCAAATCACTTATGGAAACCCCAGTGGTTGTCTCCTTCATTGTGAAAAACTGCCTCATCATTTCTACCTTTTATTTCATATCTTTTAACGACTTCAGAGTAGTTATTAATCCTCAAGGGAGGATTTTTCATGACAGCCCCTTTCCTGTAAGAGGCTTCACGAGGGACCCGAGTGAGAGCTTTGGGGGAAGTGAAAAATAAAAGCAGAACAAAGTTCCATGTGTACAGAGGGAAAAGTACTTGTGAAGGTAGGTGAAGCATCATTGTACCTGGAGGCAACATGGAAGCGAGCTCGAAATGAAATATCTGAGACAACTCTTTAGGTTTAAAGACATTCCATGGAGCCAGGGTGTTCTCCTAAGCAGCCAGGGAAGCTCAGAGCTTCTGAACCTGACTAGGGAAGGCCCTAAGAAACCTGATCCAGGTTTTAAATCATGCTTTCCAGTTGTCAAAACTCCACCCACAGCAGCTGCAACTCTGGATATGTATTTATCAAGTTCCTTGGTAAATGTTATAGCCAAAGGTATCATTGGTCTAACTTTCGGTGATGGTCCTCCTGCGCAATGCAAATCGTGTCTTTCAGCAGCACCCGCATACAAAATAATTTCATGTCCCTCATTTTAGATAGTAAATTATCTTTTTCCCAGAGAAATCTGATAATGTAACTTATTGCCACAAATTAGAATGATTAGAGATTGTTTGCTATTAAAGGGCTGCAAAAAAGTATATCACCATTTAATTTGAGATGCCATTTCATGATATAGTCGTGCCTTACCTGTGTCCTTCAGACCAGCAGCAAAGGTGATGTATGAACTGCAGACTGCACTGTCTGGAGAGTGCAGTGAGATTCCCCAGGAGAAACTGAGGCTCTGGGGTGTACTTCATCACTGTGGTACACCTGGTAATGGAGACAGTGATTTATTCCTCAACTGAAAGGGCACAGCAATGTAAGCAGATAGGACTGCTGAGGAAAGAGCTTCAGCTCTTCCCTGATTGATTCTCTCACTGCTGCCTGCACACTCACCTTGGCAATAAAATCCCCTGGGTTCAGTATAAGACAATGAGCCAAATCTGGATAATTGTACGCTATATTCATCCTCATCACACTCCTCCCCAGAGACCCACTGCTTGCCTCCAAACGCAAAGCTTTTCTCAGATGTCAAAGACCTGCAGTCTCAGGGGTTAAAAATATCTGTCTAAGTATTCTTTCTCTTCTTCAAATAACTAAAGTGACCATTTTCAGAATTTCATTTATAGCACTTGCTTTATTATTTATTTATAAAGTTTAATTTTGCAGATAAAGGTCATAGGTGTCAATATCAAAAAAACAGCTTATATTCCAGGAGAGTGTGGCAATGTACACTGTGCACATCCTTTGTCTTTATCATACCAGTCTTAAAATCAACTCCTTTAAGAAGTCTTACATCATTAGCAGTTCAACAAATCGCAGCAGCTAAGCTTAAAAAGTGGGTTGAAAACTGTTGTAGTTATTGTTGTGAAGTCTTTTGTGGACACATACATCCTCCTTTGGCCCTGACTTGCACAATTCAATGGTGTTGCTGTATGCAGCAGTCACAGCAGCTGCTGTAAATTGCATTTCTCTTGTTCCAGCCCATGCTGTGTCATACTGCCCATTGAATTGTGCAGGAATTACATCTGTGCTCTAAATTATGACTGAAAAACTGATCTGGTTTAAAAATAAATATTTCACAGGTTTTTTTAGAAGCGAGGCCAAGAGCCCTGACTTGCTTCATGATGCGGCTGCAAAATGGTTGTTCCAGAGCCAAGATATAATATGGTAACAGGTGGGCAAAGGAACATACTGCAGGAGTGAGAGAACAGAGATAGATTGCTGCTCACCGCAAAGCCACAGCCCCACATGGAGATAGTTCTCCATCACCCACTGCCCCCATCTCCTTTTCCTGCCCTTTTGTTCCCACCCACCATGCTACCACCTGTGCTGTACTGGCACAAGTGGTTTTGTGGCTGCTCAGAGCCAGACGGCTGAAACAGCTGAAAAATGACTTTGCCAAAAGGTGGGTTATTTATCATCCAAGGAAGTACAGTGGTCCTGTTCACCCTGTGTTGCTCAAACGACTGTACTGGCACAACTGGTGGGCCCAGTAGAGCAGAAGCAAATGCTGAAGATGAGGTTGGGAGAAATACAGTTTGATTGTCTTGCTCATGGCAATGTAGAGATGCACACAATACCCTTGAAATACATACAGCCAAGAACCAGATTCTATGCCTTCCATGTTCCCCATGGTCCTGAGAGAACTGGGCTTGTTTAGCCTGGAGAAGAGGAGGCTGAGGGGAGACCTCACTGCTCTCTACAACTACCTGAAAGGAGTTTGTGGAGAGGAGGGAGCTGGCCTCTTCTCCCAAGTGGCAGAACACAGGACAAGAGCCAGGGGAGGTTCAGGCTTGACATCAGGAAAAAATTTTCACAGAAAGGGTCACTGGGCACTGGCGGAGGCTGCCCAGGGAGGTGGTCGATTCACCTTCCCTGGAGATGTTTAAAAGATGGGTGGATGGGGTGCTCAGGGACATGGTTTAGTGGTTGATGGGAATGGTTGGACTTGATGATCCAGTGGGTCCTTTTTAACCTAGTGATTCTATGATTCTGTTGTGCAGCACTCTCCACCCATCACTCTGATTATGCCCGTGCATGGGCAGGCAGCATTGACTTTGCAATGTTAAGATAGCTGAAACTGACAAACTCCAACAATACCAAGAAAGATGCATAGCACCAAGGTATTGCAGAATTATTTCAGTTGGCTGTGGGTTGGGCAGAGAGTTTGATTTGTCTTCTAACTAACGCAGTGTCTAGTGCCTGTAGCCACGCAAAGCAGAGCCTGTCTCCTGAGAGGAACACACGTGTCCTGGGTAGGTGTTGCTGAGACTGCCATAGCCCGAGGGCCCCATTGCTTGGTGTCGTGAGCATTTGGACCCTAGATACTGCTAGGTTGTCCATGTACTCCCATCATTACCCTGAGCCCAAGGAAGAGGCCAAATACATGGGCAGAAGTCAGTGGCTGCTTCTGATATCTGAGACTCTTCACATACACGTAGTTGTGTCCCTCATTTAGACTCCACTGCTGTGTGTATTACAAGGCACAGTCCAAATACCAGTGGCACACTGTTGTGTTAATATTAAACCCTTTCCCTCTGGTCACCAGCTAAAAGCCATTTGCATGATATGAGACACAGGACAAAGTTGCTTAGCAGGTTTCCATGTCAGCTTTCCATGTGCGCGTGACTTTTCTTTCCTCACTGTGGCTCAGGTCACATAGGGCAGATAATCTATGCTAAACTGACAGGCCATGACTGTCTCTGAGCCCTCTGCCTTGGTAAGGTGCCTTCTGTGTGAGTGCCACCAGTGCCCTGCAGGGATAGGGACCAGCAGATCCTTCCTGCACTGTTGGAGCAGGCAGGTCAGTGACCCCTGTGGTGTGGCAGGAACTGCTTTTCTCCCCAGATGCAACTAAAACAGAAATCTCTAGATCTCTAGAAAGATTCTGCTCTAGTTCCTTTTGTCAACCTGATGAAGCAAGTCTTACCATCCCCATATCACCCAGCACTGCCTCAAGGCTCTCTTTGACTAAATAATTTCTCAGTTTAAAGTGTTTTGTTCCAAACTGGCTTTAAATTGTGGAAGTTGAGCGTGTTTTTGTCCAGATATCCCTCAGACCAAAAACATCTAGGCAGACAAAGCATTGTCCTTCAGAGAACATACACAGCCCTGGCAGCATCTAATGTGGGTGAAATGCCAGGATATCCTGGGCATGACCTGGCTATCCAGAGCACAGAAGCTCTGCATGATAGATATCAGGGCACTGGCAGGAGTCTCAGACAGCCCATCACTGCCTGTGAGCAGAGGAAAAGGCAACCTTCATATTTGGCATGAACTGTGCTCTACAGCAAAGCATTTTCAAGGACACAGGGTCAGCAAATGTGGAGTGCAGTTTCTGGAACCCCCTCTACAACCTTCCCTGGAGAAGACTGTGAAGGGAGCAGGAAGCGTTGCTGGAATTAGAAAGCTCCATCAGCACGGGAAGAGTAATAACTGACAGGTTATCTGTTCATCTGGGGGGTAACTGTGCTGGCTAGTTGGATTTTTAGTTGCTGCTATGGAAGGGGATACATACTTGTCCATCTTCAGAAGAGAATAGCGATGGATTTCCCTTGGAGGAAGGAGATGCTTGGAGAGAATTAAGGAGGCTACAGCTTTTCTGTTAAAACAGCCTAGCACACACTGTGCTGTGGATCATTTTGTTAGGAAAGAGTCTGTGTTTCTGCATCCACCCTAGAGGAAGATGTAATAAGCAGCTGCTAGCATCATGTCTGCAGGTTACTGAGTGCTGCAGCAAGCTGTTTGTCAGCTCGGCATTGGGTTCCTGCCATCTGCACTCTGAATGCAAAAGTCCTTGAAAATCTATACATTTCTTAAAATTTAGGAATTTGTTGAAATCCATTTGACAATAACTATATAACGTGATCAGTTTGTCGTTTGGTTTACTAATACAATAATGTGTTTGTCTCCATGTTCAAAATGTTCAATTTTCAGCAAGGTGAACATTGATTGCTTTGGATTTTACTGCTCTTTAAACTACCGTGCTAGCCCATGTCTCACAGCAGCTCGTGCCAGGTTACTTGCAGACTTTTCAGACAGTCTCATTGCCCTGATCCCAGCATGCTTAAAACAGGGCTTTACACTTTCTCAGTAAGCAAGGGGAAAGAAAAAATGTTTATGGGGTGAGAGATTTCTTCATCACTACACAGGTTGTGCTTTTGGGGAGTAGAGGGGAAACTTAAACGTGATTTCTGAAAAGTCCAGGACAACCTAAACCAGTGAGCATGTGGTTTTATGGGTTATTCAGGCTGGGATCTGTTGCAAAGCATCAGCTTGATTGACAGAAAATCTGATCATGGTTACTGTTTTGCTGGAGCTTTTGGGGGGGTGCACAGGCAAAGGCAAGGGCAGAAGGAAAGAACCAACCACGGCAAAGTTGCCACCCCGCATCTCCAGCTAAAGCATGAAGAAATGAGAGAAAGCTCTATCCTGTCTCTCCTTACCCTTGCCAGCACGCCTGCAGCTTTGCCACTGTCTGCCTCTTTCTTTCCTTAACATACACAAACACACACAGATAAAAGCAGTTTTGGCAAGAAGCACGATGCAGGATCTAAAAAGCACATTTCTTTCTCTACTCGAGCCTCTTCTTGCATAAATAGTGTTAATTTTCACTACTGTTACATAAAATAAATGCTAAATAGCATCCATTGGAGAAACACCAGAAACCAGGGTGGTGGCAGAACAGCTGAGGTGCTAGACATGGGGCTGGTCACCTGGAGAGTGGCTGACGCTTTCTGACTGGGTCTACTGCTCTGCACTGAGGGCAGTCACCTTGTCTGGCTGCCAGAGCTGGAGCTAACCTCAAGCAGTCTTTGTCAGAGACAAAGATGAGTGTGGTTATCTGTGGGTCTTCATCTGCACAGTGGAATGAGAAGAATAAGTGTTTAAGGATGTAATCAGCTTCTATGATAAATCTCTCCTTTCCTGCCCCCATCACGCTCCTGTGTGTTCAGAGGACCTCCTGATTTCTCAGAAATTTCACAGGGTATATTTTATTTACACAACTAAAACTCTAGAAAAAAACAGCAAGCACGATATGTTTGTGCTATTTAAGCGTTCTCCCCATCGTAGTCCTGACTTGTATCTTATGCGTGTGCCCAGGTAAGCTCCCCACTGACCTAGTTCTTCAGCCTGCACGTTATTCTCATAAATTCACAGTATTTAAAGACGGAAGGGAACCTCAAATCTCCTGGGCAGCCTGTCTGTCTATCACAGGCTATTACATTTCATTTGCTTACCTCTGTCTGCAGCCCAAATACTTGTGTGGGAATGCAGGCATCCTGCCTTGAGCTGGAGATAGCTATTGCTTTTGGCACTGAGGGTTAGCAGTTAAGCACTCTGGCTGAAGGAACCTGTGCTCCACTTCCAAGCTGAATTTGTGTGGCTGCAGCTCCATTCCTTAATTTTTTCTGTGAGTTTCTCCTCTCTAACCTGCAGTCCCTTTCCAATCTGTCTCACCTCTGAACGAGTTCATACAAATTATAGTAAGTTCATCTCTCAATATACTTTATAAGCCTTTCATTTTTTTCACAGTAGCATTTTCTTCTAGTCTTGAAATGGTTGGGTGTTCTGTAACTTCTTAAATACTGAACACCTTACAAAACTGCAGAGGCCAGAAGTAGATACAGCATTAGTACACATGATTAAAAGAGCTCTTTCATAGAATCATAGAATCACCAGGTTGGAAAAGACCCACCGGATCATCAAGTCTATCCATTCCTATCAAATACTAAACCATGCCCCTCAGCACCTTGTCCACCCATCCTTCAAACACCTCCAGGGAAGGTGACTCAACCACCTCCCTGGGCAGCCTGTTCCAGTGCCCAATGACCCTTTCTGTGAAAGTTTTTTTCCTGATGTCAAGCCTGAACTTCCCCTGGCAGAGCTTGAGGCCATGGCAGAACTTCAGACCTGGTTGGCTATGCAGGGGTCACAGGAGCCCTTTTGGAACCCAAAGAATGTTTTCCCACTTTCCTTCTGAATTTCTCAGTCCTCCTTGACCACAGCCCTGCTCCCTTCCCTACTGTTCTACAACCATCTCTGGGATTCAAAATCCTTTTCTTCAAAAGGCTCAGCAGACTGAGAAATCCACCTTATTGTGCATGGCTATCCTCTGCCTTCCACTGGTCCCTGGGCCACCTGCTGCTCTCCTAGCCACTGCTGGCTTGGTGAAGCCACATCATCCTGCATGAACTTGCTGAGTGCTCCTGTACCGCTGCTCACTGAGGACTCAGCAGCTAGCTCATCACTCCTTTCACGTGTGAAGGTTTTAAAAAGTAATTCCTAAGAAATTCCTTTTAGCACCCTTTAGTGGTGGAGTGGTGCAAGAATCTCGCCATGTAATGGAAAATACAGGGCAAAGCACAGCGATTAAAGATAATAACAAGGCAGAAACCAAAGCGAAGGTCCCAAGCTCTTGGGCATATGTCAGAGTGACTGAGCTCACCCAAGCCCTGCTGTGTGCTGGCTGCTGGACTCCAGCTGATCCTGGGGGAGCTTCTAGGTCGTGGCAAGGTGAGGAAATGGATGTTAGCATCCCTGGCAGGGCCAGAGTCTCAGCCAAACCATGCTGGCCTGCCTTTGATGAGTAATGGAAGAACAGGGTCAGAAAATTTCTGCAACCCAGATTGCATGACGTAACCTTGCCTGGCACACTCACCTGGTTGAGTTTTACAGCTGCTTTTGGGACTGAATAACTACTGTGATTTGCAGAGGTCCCCAGTAGCTGCTCTACCATTTCATAAATCCTCACTTAGGAGTTTACTGTAGAAACGCATTTCAAAAACATCCTGGTTCAAGAACTCACAGGACCTTTGCCCTTGCTTGTGCATCCCTGCACAGCCTGAGCATTTCCAGCCTTTGCATGCAGCTGTGAGCAGCGAGGACATTTCAGCCTTCCTTAAAATGGTAGATGCAGAGTCTTTCACAAGGACATTGAGCTAAAATTGCACTGGTGCAAATAGTTGCAGCTCCTGTTAAATTCAGTGCAAAACCAGGCATATAAACCAAAGCTGAATTTCAACTAGGGTCTCTTTATTCTGTAATAAATTAGTAAATGGGTTGTCAGATTTGATATTCTCTCATAAACATCTAATTAAGGGAAAAGCAAACCTCTGCTTTATAAAATCTCTGACTGATAGTCCTAATAAAATGTCATAAATGCAATGAATGTTGTGATAATCCTTTTAGAAACTAATTGCCTTTCATTGTCATTAGTGCAGAACTGATCAGCACCTAGATGTAGATATTGCTGTGCCTTGGTGGCATCGCTGGATTCAGGACAGGGACTGGCCAGGAGGAAGAGGAGAAAGGAGGGATCTTTATGCTGGCAGTTGGGTTTGGTACCTTTCCCACCTCTCTCTGGGCTGGAGACAGCCTTGTGGCCCAGGGATAGGGGAGCCCTGTCCCTGGGCCCTTGGGAGTTGACCGCAAGGGGTTGTCCCCACGTGTGGTCTGCCCTCCACTCCGCTGAGCATCACTCTTGCGTCAGGGAGCTAAGTGTGAGGATTATGGCTTTCACTGCAGCAATTCAAGGAGCCTCCAGCTCAACTCCTCAGCTGTATTCAAGGCAAGAAGGAGGTCCCTGGCTCGACTTGCATGCTCTTGGGTAGGGATGCAGGAAGATCTTTGCTGTACATCACACCAGTGAGCTCTCCCTGCCTGTCTTGATAACCCTCACACCCCAGATGCACAGGGGCTTTAAAGCTGGAGATGGTTACATGGAAATTATGTGCAAAGATGCAAATTATTTCATTATGTTGCTGGTATGAAATGGCACATGCAGAGGAGATAAAAGCTTGGCACCTACAGAAATAGAGAAAGTGAAAAGATGTTCAAAGAGGGATGCTAAGTTCCCAAGTCCTGCTCTTGCTTTTTGTGTGAGTGAGCTGGATGGGGGGGGGGGGAAGAAATTCCCAGGCTGGCTTGAGAAAGCATGACATTGCCACCCAGCTTTCCATGGCTACCTCTGTAGTGTCTGGTTAATGCAGCTCAACATTGACCCTTTGGCTGGAGTTTATTCACATATTGAGCCTCATCTGTGCCACATTTGCAGTACACGTGTATTCCTGGCCCCATCTGGGTGGCAGAGAGAAATTAAGCTCTAGAGTTTCTGTTTTCTTTATCCTCCAAAGCAAAAAGTCAAGAGTGGCAGTAAGAAAAGATTTTTTTTTCTTGAATAATTTGATATTTAATGCTGGGGATCAGAAAGGTCCCGTAGAGGATGGAATGCACACATGTGAAAGAAACATCTGGAGTTACAATGCTGAGAAAGTTTTCAGAAAATGTGGGTAATCCTTCTCAATACAAATTTTCCTGTTACTGCTTGGTGTCACATCCACTGTTTTTAGTTGGCTGTACAATTTGAAGCTGGATGTTGCCGGTTCTGACAGGGCACCGCTTTCACCCTGAGTGACGCAGCCAACCTGGGAGTCCGTCTGCTCCTAAATCCTACCCCGACCGTCTTTCTGCTGGCTGTGTCCAGCCTCAGGGTCCGAGCCTCAGCTATTAGATCATTTAATAAACCATCTCATTTTGGGATGTTTTGTGTAAAGCATTTTACTTGGCTTTATTTCTCACATTGCTTTGTATTCCTTCAAACTCCAACCCTGCAAATCGATTCGGTGCTGCTATTGTTGCCTCTAAAATGTTTACTCCTAGCTCTCTTTAGGACCGAAAAGGCTGAAAACTGCATCGTAATTGCCCAATTAGTCCTAATGCTGCGTAGTGTTGACTGTTTAGTTACCATATATTGTGTACAGAACTAATTGTGGTGAAAGTAAATGAATGTGAAGGAAACAAACAAGCTACTAGAAAATAATTACTTGGAGTGTTTCTTTTTAGTACCTGTGCAGCAGATTTCATTATACTCAACAGCTTCTAAAGCTGCTTGAAATAGCGGTATTTGTCATTTTCATAGAAACTTGATAATGACATTAATTTATCTTAATGGTCTGTTCTATTGTTATAAATAGTAAAATTAGCTTAAATTGTCTTGCTTTTGCTGGTTTTGGATGGCTCCAAAGGGCCCCACAACAGCAGATGAGTAGATAATTTGGTGTGCTTGACAGATTTCCAATAATTTGTTATGTGGAACATGAGGTAATGCTAGTACCATTAATGTTCATTTTCCTCTAAATTCATTACTGCCCTTTTCCCTTTTATCTTTTTTAATGTCTGGACCATTTTTCTATATTTCAAGTGGAGCTACAGAGCCTATTCATATTCAGCTATAGTAGCTATTAACATTCTGCACATAGAGAACATCATGTAGAAAAACAACTCTTTATGAAATGATGAGGCTGGTGGCTATTTATGCTTGAAAGTAGGCAAAATGGGTTGTTTGCTGGTATTAGGGATTGGCTGTAATTAAGCCAAATGTAATTTTAAAGAAATTTAAATGTTTTCATTTTTATAGCCAAGGTAAAACACAATTCAGGGAAATTCTAAGAAGGTGTAAATGCATTAATAAAAACTATTTTCCGTGTTTTCTGCCACTCTTGTTTAAAATTCACCAAGGATTTTTTTGCATGGCTAGTTACTTACACAATATTTTCTACCCAATTTAAACCTAATTAGTTTTGGGAAAGTATTTTTATATGGGTTTGCAGATATTGTAATGATCTGAACAAACAGGAGAGCTTTCCATCAAGGAAGATTATTTTGATGCTTTTTCCTTTTCTTTCTTTTTGGTTTTCTATCTAACAAACATGAACACCCTCTTGCCCACTGGGTACAGAAGCAGAGCAATGGAAGAAGAAGAAGGGGATGAGGTTTCCCTGTCTATATCTCGCCAATGTGGACATAACATACATGAAAACCCAAGCAAAAGCAGTGAGACATGAGGCTGTCTGCCATGGGCTGGATGTGAAGGGATGTCCAGCACCGTGGCTGTGTCCCCATCATGCAGCAGGGGAACACAGGGACAGGTCAGGAGGAGAGACGAGCTCTGCTCTGGGGGAAGATGCCTTTGCTCCAGCCCGGCAGTGCCTTGGTGACTAGTAGTGGTGAACCCCTGTTCACCCAGGTAGGAGGAGGATGACCCTACAGACACCACCTTTCTGATGCAAGGTGCCTGGTGAGCTATAGATCTTGGCAGGCCAATGTGAGTGCTTCCACCAAAGTGTGTTGTTGTGATGAAATTTCAAAGAGTAAGTGCTTCTGAGTGATGAAAGTATTTTGAATACTACCATTTTAGAAAAATCCCAGAGTCATCTCTCAGGAAAAGTTTAATCAGGAACATTCTTCATATATTTTTTTTCTTTACATTTTTTTGGTGTTCACTGAATCAGAGAGTGGTTGATGTTGGCAGGGACCTCTGGAGCTTATTTGGTTGAACATCCACTGCACAAGTTAGGCCACCTCAAGCTGGGCTTGTTGCCCAGGATCTGCGTCCAGATGGCTTTTGGAGTTGATAGTTCTTCAGTGTAGGTGTATCAGGCAATATGTGCCTAAGAGAAACCACAAATGAGTGTGATAGTCAAACAAATGCATTATTTTAAACTTTAATTTAAAACCAGCTACTACTTATGTAAATGTCCACACTTTAAATCTGTGTCCCAGAACTGCTCTTTGTTGTGATGGTGTGATGATGGAACCTCCTCATTGAGGTTTAGCCAGGCAAGGGGACCCTCAGCTAATAATCTCATCAGTCCGGTGACACAAAAGGCTCCAGGGCTGGCACTGCTCTTGCTCAGGCAACCATCCCAGTATGTGGAGGGTTCACCTTCCTGGCCTCCCTGCTACACAGTAGAGGAGATGCTCAACCTCCAGATGTGTGAAGTTCGCTGAGATGGGTGCTCCCCACAGCCACCAATGAGCTGGACAGGCATTTTCCTGTACCCTAGAGGTGGGTGCCCTAACACCAGCTGGTATTGCCACCCAGCTCTCTGCAGCTGACAGTGGCAGCCAGTGGGGTGCAGGTACTTGTAAGGGGTGGCTTGTTCAATGTTAGCCCTAAAGAGGTTGTGTGTCCCTGACAGCTCCCAGGACACAAGCTTTGAGCTGGGTTTTGTCTGAGATGCATTGTTGCCAGCCCAGGAGTACCTTCCAGGAGGTGGTTTGAGGCAGTATCACCCCTAGTGTGGACCTTCCTTAGTGCCCCATGCCTTGGGCCTCCCTTGGGTACCTCAGTTTTATGTCTTACCACATGGCCTTAATGTGTTCAATGCTGCCTGCATCCCGGGAGGAGAGATAAAATTTTCTTCATTGCTAAATTTTCTGGACTGCTCTCAAAACCAGCCTANCATTGTTGCCAGCCCAGGAGTACCTTCCAGAAGGTGGCTTTAGGCAGTATCACCCCTAGTGTGGACCTTCCTTAGTGGCCCATGTCTTGGGCCTCCCTTGCGTACCTCATTTTTATGTCTTATCACATGGCCTTAATGTTGTTCAATGCTGGCTGCGTCCCAGGAGGAGAGATAAATTTTTCTTCATTGCTAAATTTTCTGGACTGCTCTCAAAACCAGCCTATGCAGGGGCTTTACTGATGACCTGTTTGGAAAACTCCTCCTATCTATGGTAGGATTCATCTCACCTACCTTTAGACATTATTGTGTGAAAGTGAGTACCTTGGCTGCCCATCCTCACTCTCTTTCAAGACAGAAAATGCAAAAAACCCCATGTATACCCACAGTGTGANAATGTAATGATCCATTACAAAGTCTTTCTGGGCTTCCAAAGCCTGTATTTCTTTCCAAGTTTGGATGAAGCTTACCTGCAATCTCTTCAAAAAGTTTATTTTGCTGTTCCTGGTTTGTATATATCAGTTTTAAATATTTAAAAAAAAACCAAACCCAAAACATGCTTGTCTTATGTTTAAATTCTGGGAATGTTGCTGTGCACACTGAATTTTAAGAAAATTCTTTTGTCTGTCACTGCTCCTCTACTGAGAAACATATTGACTTGACTGAGCATTTATAATTAAAATATCTGATATTTGGAGCTTCCAAAGACTTCCATAAATGACAGTCAGACACACCTGGCTGAAGCTTGATACAGCTCATTGTATCTGTTGTTTGCCAGTGTCTGTCACAACATGAGAGGTTAGCTCCTTGCTTCCTGGTTAGCTTTTATCTCTTTGACAAAGAAAAATCATGCTAAATGAAGGGGAAATTTACATTTCAAAGATGCATCTCTTCCTTCCTTGTGATAAAGTCAATAGATTTTCATTTTAGCCTCATGACTATTATGACTGGTAAAAACACCACAATCCCAAGCCCAGGTGAGCAGCTCCTTCTGCTTCACTGTGAATGCGAGACTGTGAGAGAACAGCACAGCACCTGAAGGATGTGGTTGATAAAGTATTTACCCTAAATGAAGGAAGATGTCCATCTGGCTGATCATTTGTGAAATAATAACCAAAGAATTAGCTGCAAGCCTCACATCTTGTTCACCCTGTTGGCTATGCCTGGAACAAATCCACTAGACTAAGCTGTGGCCAGTGCCTGAGAAGACCCTGCCCAGCCATGGTAGCTGATGGCCCCACAAGACCACCAGCACACCAAGGTGTGATGGAAAGATCAGCCATCAGGGTGGCTCTATGCTATGACTGTCAGTGTTTCCACTAAAACATCGTCTTTCAGGACTTTCAAGCATGTGTCTGAAAGATTGGTTTGGTCTGGGGTTCTGCACAGAGGAGTTTGTTCAAGGAGAAATTTTTTTGTATAATTGTATTTCAAAGAACCAGAAATTCAATGCTCCAGCCACAATAAAGAGCAATAGCTGAAGAGCTGGGCTGGTCTTGGCAGTGTTAGGGTTACTGCTGGACTCGAAGAACTTAAGGGTCTTTTCCATTCAAAATGATTCTATGATTCTTGCACTGACACAACACAAATTAAGGCAAAATCAAGCCAATACAGGCACCTTTTGTCGATAATTCACGTGCAGTATAGTCATGTAGCTCATGAGACCATAATACATGCAATGACTGGGATGTAGTTGATCTGTTTGCTAGTAGAATTAACCAATTAAAGCAACAAATGAAGGACTTTCTGAAAGCAGGCAAACTCATTAGACCTCATTAGATTGGGGCATGTTTGCCTCATGCAGGATGGGTGAGCAGCAGCAGCCGTCTGAAGAAAGACATTTCTGCAGCACTTCCAGACTGACTTCAGTCCTGATTAAAAAATCCCTCCCCGTACTTTCCTTGCCAACAAAAGTAATGAGACACAGAAATAAAATTAAATAAGTGTAGGCAGAAATGTAGCTGTTGGATGCCTTGAAAGCCTGTGCTGGGGTTGAATGACCTGTCCTGGCTGGAGCTTGCAGCAGGAGTTCTGGTCCAGGGGTACTGAGTGGGGTCAGTCCTTCCTGGCTCTTTGTTCTTTGGGAAAGGTATAGATTATATAAAAGATGAGGGGAAGGTGAATTACAAATAAGTGTGGTGTTTGGGGTTTTTTTAGCCTAGCTGAGACTGATGTACAGCTTGGTAAGGAAACAGAGTTGTGCCTTGAGGATCTGCAAGTCTGGAAGGAGAACAAACAAGTGAAATCCAGTCTTGTTCATGCTGGGCCATCCAAAAAGCTGCAAACTTTTATGTAATTATCTATAATTTGTTGCCTATAACATATAGGTCATTATTGCTAATTGTATGGCTAATCATAGGACATGTGCAATACATAATATATAGGTCATTAAAATTATCCATAAAATATGCTACAAAATTACTTAGAATTTCCCTGTCCTGAGATTTTGATTGATTACTCACCCTTGTTCCTGATCACATTCAATCTGGCTGGGAAGCAGGATGTTACCAAAATCCATCCTTGTGCAAGTGCTGCTGCTGCAAGTGGCTCTGGGCCCAGTCCAGGGGGGATTGGAGCGTGTTGTTGGAAATTAGTGCCAACCAACTTTGGAGAGGGTACCCGAGGGGGCCACTGCAGTGCAGGTTCATTGATTCAGGGAAATATTTTCCTGTGAGTGTAGGAGTCCCAGAGGACTCAGTTGATTAAAAATATTTTTCTATGATTGATGTCTCAGTAGATTTCTGGCAGATGCTAGGGGGTGGGGGGAGAAAAAGAGAGCGTTTCATTCATAAAAGAGCGACAAAGCTGGTGAAGGGGCTGGAGAACAGGCCTTATGAGGAACAACTGAGAGAGCTGGGATTGTTTAGCCTGGAGAATAGGAAGCTGAGGGGAGACCTCATTGCTCTCTACAACTACCTGAAAGGAGGTTATAGAGTGGAGGGTAATGACTTCTTCTCCCAAGTGACAGGGGACACAACAAGAAGAAATAGCCTCAAGTTCCACCAGGGGATGTTCAGGCTGAACATTAGGAAAAAAAATTCACAGAAAGGGTCATTAGGTGCTGGAGCTGGCTGCCCAGGGAGGTGGTTGAGTCGCCTTCCCTGGAGGTGTTTGAGGCATGGGTGGGTGAGGTGCTGAGGGGCATGGTTTAGTGATTGATAGGAATGGTTGGACTCGATGATCCAGTGGGTCTCGTCCAACCTGGTGATTCTATGATTCAAGAAGTTCCTTGCAGTTTCTCTAGACAGCAGTTCAGCGGGACAGCCTGAGGAATAAACTTCTTTGGCAGGAGACATGGGTCCTCAGGGCTCTTCCTGCCTTGCTAAAAGAGCTAAGACCAGGGAGCCATCCCCAGCACCAGGCTGCTGGTAGCACTCAGCAACAACTGTGCTTTAGTTTCTCGGTGCAAAGGTGTTCACTAAATTTCAGATAAAAAAGTGGACACTGAAAAAGTGTCCATGGAGGAATAGGGCTCAGGGCCACAGGTTTCAAAAAAAAAAATCTGTGGCTGGTGCTAGAAAACAGCGGCTGCAGCACAAGCTGATGGGGAACACCCAACTCGGCATCTGCCTGTGCAAAAGTCAGTGCCAGGAAACACTTCCCAGTTATGAGACACGAAGGTTGACAAAAAAAGCTGAGCAGCTACTCACAGCTCCTGTGAGGATGGACTTACTGACTGGGTGCCAGAGGTGTTGAAATATTTCTCTGGCATCCCCAGTGTCAAGGAGCAGTGGGACTGGTTTTACTATGAGAGGTGCAGAGCTGGATCCTTCTCCATTCTCAGTCCCATTCAAAAAGGAACAGGCAAAGAGAGATCCTTTGATTTTCTGCTCACCTGGAGAGTGATGCCCTTGACACACCTCTGCTCAGCAGGCAAGGAGCTGTAAAAGGAGACAGATGCAGCAGAAGACACAGGAGCTATTTTTGCCCCTGCCTCTCTGGCATATTGACTGGGATGTAGGAGAGGGGCTGGCTGCTCTACCCTGAGATCAGTTGCAATCCACCAGCAGCACTTCAGAATTTGTCATTTATCAAAGCTTGAGTTTAACTGAGCTGAGTTAGAGATGGGGTAACTGAAATTCAACAAGTCTTAGAATACTTGCTGTTCATGAATTCACATAAATCTATTTTTCAAAGTTTATGGTGAAACTCTTTCATGGAGTTTGGGTCAGACCGGAGCTCTTTTCTGCATCATTAATTCTTTGGCTTGTTTTCCTTTTTCCAAAGTTCTCTGCAGGTCATTCCCCCCAAGTGCAGCAGGGATGGAGGAGTACATTGAAATCATTACTGATAAACATTTACATCTCAAAGCTACACAGATGCATTATTTCACAAAGAGGCGAACAAAATGGTTTTGCATTGTGTGAATTATTTTCTTATTTGAAACACAGAATCTCTCTCAAATAGCTTTAAAACCCATATTGTAGTGAAGCATCCAGTTTGTTCCATTAACTACTCATGGAGTCAACTGGAGAACCACTGTTATTAATTTCAATGGAAAGCTAAAATGCAGTTCATTTTCTGTAATTGCAGGCCCATCACCTAGAGACCCAGGAAAAGCTTTTAATCCAAGGCATTTTTAGAAGGGTATGATTACATTGCATATCTTCATAAGGTGCATAATTACCAGGACGTCAATCACAAAGAAACACAAAAAGCTCAACTTCCTGGGCTGTTGGAGAGCAGTCCCCTTCCACTGCCCTGGGGTCGCATGACTCTGCTGGTGTCTGGGGTGCCAGGGTGGGTGCTGGAGGTGGGGGACCCTCACCAGGATGCTTCTGCTGTGGTGGGGTGCAGCCAGCAGCACCCCCAGTGCTGACGGTGCCCGCAGCGATGGGAGAGCAAAATACACCTAACGGCTCCCTGCACCACAGCCTGGTGCTACCTGAGCATGATGTGGAGAGACTGTGAGCCTGGAGGAAAAAGCAGCACTTAAAGGATCATAGGTGAAGCAGCTGAGCATCATGGCAGTGGGACAAGGGTGAGGGAACACACAGAAAGGTCTGTAAAAATGATAGATAGGGAAGAAAAATCTGGTGAGGGGGCTGGAGAACAGGCCTTATCAGGAACGGCTGAGAGAGCTGGGGTTGTTTAGCCTGGAGAAGAGGAAGCTGAGGGGAGACCTCATTGCTCTCTGTAACTACCAGAAAGGAGTTGTGGAGAGGAGGGTGCTGGATTTTTCTCCCAAGTGAAAGGGGACACAAGAAGAAGAAATGGCCTCAAGCTCTGCCAGGGGAGGTTTAGGCTGAACGTTAGGAAAAAAATTTCACATAAAGGGTCACTGGGCATTGGAACAGGCTACCCAGGGAGGTGCTGGAGTCACCTTTCCTGGAGGTGTTTAAGGGATGGGTGAACGAGGTGCTGAGGGACATGGTTTAGTGTTTGATAGGAATGGTTGGACTTGATGATCCGGTGGGTCTCTTCAAACCTGGTGATTCTGTGATTCTATGAAATGCTATTTAGTTTAAGGATGAAAAAGACTCTGTGAGGTGTAGAATATTCAGCAGAATAAAATTTCATCCCAAGGGCACAGAGAACCCATCATAACTGGATCGCTGACCTGGGGCGAGGGCTACAGCAGCACGGTGACTCCCATCTGCCCTTATGGACATGTACCAAGACGCCAGCTGCACTCACATCACAGCCAGAAGGGACCACACAGTTTGACTTCAAGGTCTTTGCTATCATGACTCTATTAAATCAAAACAAATCACATAGCTCCTCTGGCCTGTCTGTAGGCAGGAGAACCTTCAGTTATAAGGAAGAAAGAAAAACTTTTGGGTTTGAATTATTGCTTGGCTGTTTTGCTCAAGCAGACACAGCTGGGAGCACCTGCAATGATTCAAGGCTGCTGCAGCCTGGAGAGGTACCAGCAGGACTCACAGCCAAAGGCAGAACTTCAGTGCAAGGCCATCGTTTCCAAGCTGGGTCCTTTGTACTCACAAACCTGAATCATGGAAGAAATTCAAACCAGTGAAACAGAGATGCCAAAAGACAGACCCACTTAAGTCAGGTGTTTGACATGCATTAATAGTCCTTTTCTTTCAGCTCTTGGCTCCAGTCACTTCTGCTTTGGGCACTGATGGATATTGAGCAGTGGTTGCAATGGCTGAGGTGTGACAGAGCTGAAGCTGTTTCTTCCAGGGCTGCTTCACTAGTAAAGAGGAGCCACCTTTTGTTGCATCCTCCAATGAGGGACCCTTAAACTGACTGCAAAAAGAGTTAAGTGTACTGAGCACCTCTGTGGATGAGG
Organism: Piaya cayana; assembly: GCA_013389865.1. Classification (NCBI taxonomy): domain Eukaryota; kingdom Metazoa; phylum Chordata; class Aves; order Cuculiformes; family Coccyzidae; genus Piaya; species Piaya cayana. Next base: position 160,463 of record WAAB01007597.1, on the reverse strand, counting down.
ACTAATGTAGGTCATAGCGATGGCAGAAGTAGCTTTTTAGGAAGCAGTTTAATTAATAAAAAAGTAAGAAACAGAAAGGTCAGGCTTTGCCTCTGCTCTTCTTTTGAGTTTTGTTCTTTTTTAGCTGGCATGTTTCCTCAAACACGATAACAATTTTTAACTTAATGGATGACATTTTCTAATATGTTTAAGGATCTGTAGTATTTTATGCTCACAGCTTTTTGCAATTGTTGTTCTAATATGGCACTGATGCTGGTATTAAAGTCTAATATGATTAGAAAGCTCAATTGTATAACCAAGGGGTTATACTCTTTATCTATTCTAATCTGATTAAAATGCTTCTCTTCAGTAGCTTTGCACAATTGCTTTATAGCAAAACCTGGGAGCAAAGCCACCAGCACTTTGATTTGTCCGAGATCGGAAGGAATATCAAACTGTTCCTTAATTGCACGCTTCATTCATTACCATACAAAGCTGGGTCCAAATTGCAAACCTGGCTCGTCTGGCTTTAATGGAGCTGCTCACTGAGAAAAGGTTTGTGGAACCAGTCTGATGTCCCGGCTCTGCCTGAGGCTGGTTAAGGTTCAATAACTGCCTGCTTTGGAGGCAGGAAAAAAGACATTTTGGATCTTGCTGCCTGGTGCCGGGGTTGCTAAGCAATGAAGGCACAAGTCGCTAATGTCATGGCTACATCTAAATCCCATCATAGCATTAAATTCATCATTGTAATTAAATTCTCTCACTGTTTATGATACTATCTCCCTTATGTGATGTATGTTGTCAAGCCTAGTGGTAAACAGTGAATGCAACAGGACACATCCACTCCTAATTTCCATTGCCATTTAGTGCTCACACACCATAATTTATCACAAATCTGAAGGCACGGTACAGAAATTGTGCTGCAGAGAATGCAATTAGTCCACAAATGGGTAAAAGCATGAAGAAGGAGCTCTGTTTTAGTAAAACTTACCTCCTCCCCTCCAACTGTTCCTCTAATGATCACTGACACTGGCAAGGCAGAAGAGCTGCATAAGACCCAACATAGCTGCTACAATAGTGGTGGTTTCACACCACCATACACTGTGTTTTGGTAGTAAAGCAGAGCAGCTGGAGGGATTCCCTATGCAGCAGAGGTTTTCCTGTGTGCTATGGATCTGTAGTGTTAGGCAAGCCCAAATTTGAGTCAGAGTGCTGTTGATGTGTTTACATAAGTCTTTGCAGCTGTATCTTAAAAGGTTGGGGCGGTTGTTTGCAGACCAGCTCCCTGCAAGATGGCCAAGACCACAACCACTGACACCAGTGTAGCCAAAGCTGGTATTCGCCATCACAACAGGCTGTTGTGGGATGCAAAGCAGCCTCAATGTCACTACCTCTTCTCTCCAAACTTGAGTCATGGACTCCACAGCTGATTGTTGAGGTTAAGGCAGGGTAGCAAAGCTCCAGGAGATGGGTTGAGGTGTTTTAGGTAGCTACTACTATGTGTGTAGCCCCTCCTGGACGTGATATTTGCTCTTAAAAGAGTTGCAGAAGAGGCTCTGTCTTTCCATCTCTTGCCCTGTGATGGGAATAGTTGGCTCTTATTCCTCCTTTGGCAAAACAAACTTGGCTATTCCCACTGAGGAGCGTGCTGTTTCTGTTTGGCTGTGCTTGCAACCCACAGTTTTGTCCAGCCAGCCTTTACCACCATAGTTTAACAACAGAAACAACCCCCAAATCCAAATGCATTCCTTCTCCTTCTGAAACAGCTTCAGCTGCATGAATGCCATGGCTGACACTGAGCAGGCCGTGCACCTTCGACTGGACTCTGGGGCCTCTTTGCTTTCCGAGTTGTCTAAAGTTTTCTGTGTCACTCTACAAAGGGAGCTCATCTCCATCATATCCACTGCAAAGCATCATTAACATGGACATGGCATACACATTGCACGCCTAATATTCAGGGGACCTGACCATGTGATGTAGCAACAAACAAGGACATCAACATTCAGCTAGAATTGGTCTTTCTTACCTATATAACATTATTTTAATTGGCCCAGAAGTATAAAGTTTAAAGACTTCTCCATCCTCTGGACAACAAATAATCTAAGAACTGTTCTTCACTATCTGGATAGATGTTAGGTGTGATGAGGTCACTGCAAATTATTTTCTGTTTCTCCTTTTTCTATGTGTCAGGGAATATCCACTTTTTAGGCAAGCTTGCCTGGAAGGTGCCTGAGCCAACTGGAATGAGGATGTTCACTGACCTTCCTCAGTGTTATAACATTGTCTTGGGCCACGTAGCATCAGATATGTGTGGTCCTAACTCCATGTTTGTCACTGCTCCTTCTCTGCCTGGCAAATTTGTTCTTTTAGCTCATCAGGATCTCATACATTTGTCAACAAATCTTCATGATCTATTAAAATTACATCAGGAATAAATGGCCAAGTTTTTTAAATAAAAGGAGTTCCCAATATAATGTGTCACATCATATCTGAGAACCAGGCTTAGATTTTCATTATATCTGCTCCAAATCTACTAGGGAATTTGCAAATAGAAGAATTCTTAATTCTTTTGTGCACTGACTGCAAATGAAGTATCTCCAGACTTCAATCCATTAGCATGTTGTGATGCAGAATAAACTATTTTACATTCTTTGCTGGAGATCCATGGGGTTGCTTGGGGAAGGTGCTCCTCCCACGAAGCTCCAGCACACAGATGACCAGGTCCACCACCTCACACAACAGCTCTGTCACCTTCAGATGTAACAATAAATTGATTAATCTGTAAATCAAACTTCCAATGGTCTGGCTCTTACCTTACAAGAAGTAAAGGAGCTAATAACCTATTGACAGACGTGGCTGGTTTATTCTGTGTTTCTGTACACAGGCATGGTTTTGTTTTCAAGAAACTCATCTATCCGTAACCCACTAACCACTGCAAGGAATAAGAATCCAGGTTCTGGGCAACTTTACTGCAAATCATTAATAAATTGTTTTTAGTCCCATTCCAGCTTCGCAGACATCTAAGGAGACCGCAGGAGATGAAGATGGAAATTCACTACCAGGAGGCTCAAGTTTCCACTGTAAAACTGATATTTCCAGCAAGACTGTCTCCCTGCATCAAATCTATGCTGTAAAAACATCCTTCAGCTGATCGGTACCAGCTGGTGTTAAGGGGAAAAGAGGAAATGTTGCTTGCAGCCAAGTACCATAAGGCATAGATCTTGCCACCTCTTTAGAAACACTTCTCAGAGCTGGAATTACTGTTTAAACAGCTGGTATGTTGCCCTGGCTGGATGAGCTCACCCTCAGTCTCTTTTGGAACATTAACTGACTGCAATTTATGATAAAACACAGCAGAAAAAAAAAATCTTTAAGCTGAGTCTGCATTGAGCTACCCATATAATTTGCAAAGAGTGAGACAATACTTTGAGTTATGACAATGAGTAGAATGAACTTTTATTTTCATTCATCCTTCATTAATACCATACAATTAGATAGCAATATCTGGAAAAAAATAAATCTTGAAACAATTTAAAACTGAAGGCACAGAATACCAAACCCAACTATGCAGCTACAAGAGAAAGGGGAGAAATTATTCACGAAGGGAATTAATCCAGAAAGGTTGTATCGCTAGACATTGTGATAAAAAGGCTACAGCACACAGAAACAAAACCGCACAGTTTAAGCTAACCCATGCTACTGTTACATACACAGAAAAAAAAGAAAAAAAAATCTAAAAATCTGGTTTTTTGCAGAGTTTTGAATGAAAAGTGTAACTTTTTAAAATAAAAAAAGTTAAATCTAATACATATGTCAAAATCTTCCCTAAAGTCTACACTAATATGCACTTTACAAAAAAAAGTCTGCATTAAAAGCAAAGTATAGAGTCAAATAGCATCTAGGGACGGGAGGAAACCTGTTCTCAAATCAGAGTATCAAAGTAGTTTGGTATTTGCTTCAGAGACAAAGCTTCTCAGTACAGTAATATACTGCAGAGGACATTCTTTTATATTAAATGAAATCAAATGGATAGCATACATTACAGAGAGGAATAAAACCACTTGATTCATAGGATATTTTTACTTTTTTTTTTTTTTTGCAAAAAAGTAACTTTATTTCTTTTGAAAACAAAGCTACTGGAACTAATGACATGCGACAATATGCCCTGATATACTGGCTAAGTTTGAAAATAAAGTTCATGCTTCACAATTGAAATATGATGTGATTCTCAAATACATTCTCTGGTAATTAATAATACAATACAGAGGTCATTCATAAAATCAGTTCAGGTGGGGAACCTCATTTATAAATTAAGCTCCTTTTCAAATATGCAGAACATGGACAACTCACAGGGTTTGCTCCAGGTCAGCACATTTCTTTCTGTGCTCTGCCTCTCTTTTCTTAAACAAACGGATGCTTAGCTCGCAAATACCATGGAAAGGCAAAGTCTAGAAGTTACAGGTTGGTTTTTAAAAATACAAAATACAATCCAAGATAAATAGTATTACTCTTACTGACAACTTAACAGCAGGTGTTCTCTAAAGGAAAAAAAAATAAATATCCTGAAATGCAAAAGAGATCGTTTCAGCATTTGATACGAAGGCATTTGCAGGTTTATCGGGAGGTGACAGAATAAGAGTGAACTTTGCAGCTTACTTCGCAGTTGGACTTGAATTCAAAGAGCCTTCCTTCTAGCCTGCCCACCTGTAAACCATAAGGTATGGTTTCTCAATAGCTTGCTTTTTTTTCCTGGAAATAATTTTCTCATTTAGAAAGTACAAGTCAAAGTATTGTTTCCACACATGAATAAAGAGAGCTGACAAGTACAATAGAAACAGTAAAAATGATCTTCATAAAAATGTTCATCAAAATTCTCTGACATAGCAAAACATTCATTCCTAAAGTAAAGTCTAATACTGCAAGCCATTCACTCAAAGGCGACCTTGGGCACGTGTATTCTTGCCAGCATTGCAACAGTAATTACTTCCATATTTCTTGTCATTATAGGATACAAACTCTGTAATATATTAAAGTTTCCTAACAAAGAGTCCAATTATTGCACTTTATAAAAATTCCAGTAATATCAGGCTTTTGTCCTACTTTTCAATGAACAGTGATGCCTTGCAAGAAAAATTTTGGGGACCAAGTAATTTCAAGGAGTAACATGAATTTCTTGAATCAGTTTGAAATACTGAATTAAACATGGAGCAGCTTGCGAAAGAAACAGATGTACCTTTGGATTTTGATTCACAGCAGCAGATAGATGCATCATTGTGGTACTGACACATATTCTCTTGGTAGGGAAGAACGGGCACATGGCTATTACGTTTATATACCACATATAACTCAAGGACTGTGCAGAAAACCAATAAGTTCTGCTGACTCAAGAAGCCTGGTGGGGAAAGCTCAATGACAGCCATATGGGAGTGGGAGTTTCTCTCTGAGCTCAAGTCTATTTGCATTTGCATCAGCAATAGATAAAGCAAACAGAAATGGCTATTTCAGGATGGAAAGATATATAAGAGTGGGACTGAGACGCTGATAAAACAAAGAAAATACAGCAGTTTTGGCCCTGCTTATAACCAGCTGTATCAATAGGTGAAAAAAAAAGACAGAGATTTTTGTGCCAGCTACCTAGAAACAGAAGCTGCTTGAACCAAAGTGATTCACTGATCTATATGAGGCTTCCAGGCCAGCAAATCACCGTTAAAGTCACTTTGTTCCTCTGCTCCTTCAACATGGGAACAAGTGCAGAATGGCTCATTCCAACCGTGGACAGTCCATTTACAGCAACAATCATGTCGCCGCACCTAAAAACACAAGAGGAAAAAAAAAACAAACGATAACTACTGCTCTGCACTAGTACACACCAACAAACAGCACTTCACCTTCAGGGTGATAGATTTCCATCAAGTTGGAAGTGTAGCTAGAAAACCCCAAAGGGTTCAATTTTAAGTCTGTTTTACTACTGAAACTTATCTGAGCAATTCTCAAATGACTGGATTTAAATTCTTATACAAAAATAATTCTGCATTAGGAGCTGACCTGTAGGGAAATGTGAGCAGAGAGTTGGCGAGATTTAATGGAGCCAAGAGAAGATAATGAGACAGCATGTGCATGATAGAAGCGTTTCTGGCTTTACCATAGGAGGTGTAAGTAAAGATAGTTCTGGTTACAACCAAGAACCTTTTTCATCAGAGGTAACCCTCAGCAGATGGTTCAAGCTGTGGCATCTCTGCATTTGAAGCATCCAAAAGAAATTTGGAGTGTGCTGTTTGCCAGCACTGAGGAAAATGACCTCAAAGGGTTAAGTTCCATCTTTTACAAGTTCAAGAGAAACTTCAAAAAAGCACCTAAATTCTTCCCACATTTTGAGCATGCACCATTTACAAGCATCAATTCCTTGTGATTTGAGTGGGGGTTTTGCATTCCTCAGAGCAGCTGAACACAACTCTGGAGGTGAAACGGGACTTCTCCTGAAACCGATTCTCCCAATTATTGAAGGCACCAAAGTGGATGGCAAAAAGATGCTCTCCTGAGCTATCTTGGTGTCTCCACTAGGGCAGAGCAGAGGGAGAAAAGGCAGTGTGATCAACACCAGTCAAATGCGCATTTGAAAGTCCTTCTCTGCCTGAACCAAGGTACCCCCCATCAGCCAAACCACAATGCTACAGTTTACTGAACAATGTTACATAAGAGCATCTTTTCCATTTCTTCTTCCCCTCTTAGGAATGATGCTTGAATTTCCACTTGACTTCTAGTTATTAAAGCTCCAATTTGAAATTATTTACTTTGGGTTGAACCAAAGTCTTTCATTTAATCCAAACTGCTTCACAGTCGGCCAAAAAAAAGTAATTTTGTGTTCAGCCAAGCTACTTCTTCATTTATTTATTTAGTCATTGAACTGAAAAATCAATTACTGTCAAGCCTCTAGGCATAAGTACATTTTTTCCTTAAATTACTTTGTAAGTTAATCTATATGTAAAAATAATGCCATAAAACTTCAAGTTGCATATTCTTTACTGCCACCTTCCCCCAAAATCATTTATGAACAAGAGAATCTTTAATAGCAATTTTAAGCCCTAGTTCTGAACTAACCCTACATGAGGCTAAGATGCAAATGTGATGCAAGACCTCAGGGTTGCATGTGTAAGTAAAATCATATAAGAGCCCAGGCTCTTTCTCCTAGATAATCTCCTTGTAGATATTGGAAGGGGCTATTAGCTCCCGCTGAAGTCATCTCCTTCTGGGCTCCAGCTCCCACCATCTCAGGGGCCTCCACTGAACTTGCATAATTTATTATGTCTTTCCTGCCAACTAATGACTGTCAGGGCACTGGCATGGGGAATTAGTTCCTTAACGATCTTTTCAGATATCTTTTTCACCTTCACATTAAAGCAGCAGCACCTATCTTCAGTACTATCTTCCAGTAGTGGCTTCAGAGGGTCATATTAGAGGATAAGGCAGTTTCCCCCACTTTACAGAAGTTCTAATTTTTCATGTGTTCTCCAGGAATACAAAAATGTTCTGAACTAGCCAGTTCTGCACAAGACGCTACAGCATATTTCATCAAGCAATTAGTTGCAGCAGCACATAACTTTATTTTTATTATTATTTCTGTTATTTTAGCTTACTTCAATCTTCCATCAAAGTAGGCAGGAGTTCCAAGAACAATCGTTTTAATGAAGAAAGGTTGGTTCGTGTGGTTCTCCTCGTAGCCACCAACAATGCTGAAACCCCAGCTCCCTAAATTGCTCCGCCGCAGCACTACGTCATGGCAGCTATGTAGGCAGCTGTGGAATGGAAGCACAGGATAGCAAGAGAAAAAGCTGTGTGTACCACATATAGATACTTTTATAGTAGGCACAACACCTGCTGTCTCCTCATTACCACCGTGCTAAGCATGGAAGAGAAGGGGAGGGATGGTGATTAGAGTTCTGCTCCCAGAGTAATTTTGCAATATGCAAACCGATTACCAAAAAACCTCACAATCTTGAGACAGAAAAGTGTTTTAAAAGCAATAAGGCAGTGTTAAAATAACTACTTAAACACAGTAAATTCTGTAAACAGACAGAAGTAGAACGGCATTTTACGGATTTCACAGGTGGCAAGAATGTGGGTGGAAAATGGATACCCAACATGTTTAGTTTGCCAGTCAAACACGCAGTGCATTTTTCTTCCACCCCCAGACAGTTTAGCTTTTCTACTTTAAGTAAGGAGCTAAAAATCCATGCATCATCTTCCCTACCTCTGAACTGATGTATCACCAGTAATGAAAATAGAAATGAACCATTTACCACAAATGTAAATAACCCAGATCATGCTTTACTAACTGTACTGATATGTTATCTCCCACAGTGAAAATTATTTTTTGCCAATGAAGTTGTCAATCACTGTAATTTAGAAAAAAAAAACAACCAAACAAACAAACCAAACACTCAACACAGAAATTAACTTTTGGTTAAAAAAGATGCGCTATTCTTTATTGATGTACAACACTTTAAAGAGGAGCAGTACAACACAGTGTAACTTTAGGAGCCACACATGGGTATCTGTAGTAAATAAGCAATAAACAACTGCTGGAGCACAGAAAGGAAGTATATTTACCAAAAGTGAGAGCTGTTTATAGAGATTAGGTAACTCATTAGTACTTGAACAATAAAGTTATTAGTTGATAGTAAAACTCAGAAAATTAAATGGAAAAGGCTGAAATCTTTGGAAGTTCAACACATGGTTCTGTTATCTTCAGCTGCAATTCTGCTACCAATATGCCTGATTCTTGTGATTTTAGGCTTAAACTACAGACCTGAGCCCAGTAACTTTGTCAGAGGAAGAAGAATTAACATGCATGTCCTGACTGCAGTTAATAACACTCTTTGCTGATAGCAAGCAATGCAAGAATGAGCTTACAGCTATAGTCATGAGGGAGTGAAAAGCAGAGGAGTAACAATGTCACATGGTTATGTCTAGCAGACTGCAGATTAGTCAAGAGGATTGAGCTCGCTGCAAATCTTGGAGAGTTCTTGTGTTTGGCAGAGATGGTAGTGGGCTCTTAAAATAAACACACGAGGATTTGTAAACACAGGCTTGTACACATGCAAGAGACCTGTGTCAACTGTGTGTGACAACAGCAAGTCTTATTCTAAAGGTATATATTCGGCCTTGTAAATTTACAAAAAGACAAGTGGGTAAATACTTGGTGTTTTTATTAATAATCTCTCAGGTTTTAGATATTCTACTGGAAGTTAAGACAGAAAAGACAATTTGTGTTTGGTGAGAAGAATCCCTGTGGGTAGTTACCATGGTTTGTGAAGAGATAAACCAAGTGTATCTAATCTTCCATTTTCCTAAGGAAACATTGATTCTGGTCAGAGATCTCTTCCTAAGCACACTGCCAACTGAATACAGTTGAGATCAGGAAGAAGTATGGGCAGATGCACCGCTTTTGTATCTCTCTCAGTCTTAGCTTAACAGGTAACTAATTACCTTACCAATTAATTCCATACCTTGGAAGTCCCAGCCACATGACCCATGATGGTGACCAGCTTGCATCATATTCATTTTCACTGATGGTACTCAATGGTTCTTCATTAGCCTGGGGCTGTTCTTCTACAATCTGGACTTCCAGGGCTTTCAGGGCAACCACTGAAGAGGCAGCACTAGCTTTGAGCATGGCCACCGCCTCACTGTGACTTAGGTTAGTCAAGTCAATGCCGTTGATATTCAGCAGCACATCACCTGTTGAAGTGAGAACACAGCAGTCTGTCACAGTCCTACTGACAGGACCTCTCTCAGCAGGGTTTTACTTCATACTTCATTTTTTGGAACTGTGACAATAAGAACTAACAGCTTGGGAACGCGAATGGCTCTGAAGCCTTATACTTCCAGTCTGAAACATTAATGTACTGAACTATTAAGCTGGATCAGTATCATTTATTTCCACATATCAAATGCTGCAGCTTCCATGGTACATCACCTTGAATATTTGAGACAGAAATTACCTAAGTACCTCACCATCTTTGCTGCAGCTGCTACTGCAGATGCTAATGGATAATGATTTCCAGTGGTGGATCTTAGGTCCATCCTAACTTAAAAAGGGAAGGAAGAACAATGGAAGAAACAACACAGGCACCACAAAGGAACCAAGTCTTGTAGATAAGTGAGGCTCCAGTGGCTGTTCTATGTTTTCTGCTTTTTCTATTCTACAAAAACTAGTCCACTGGAAGAAAGAAAGAGCATCTCTACAAAGATAATCCGGAAAAACTTGAAGCTACCAAAAAAACCGCCAAAATTTGTATTTATTTCAGAATATTTTTTTAAAGCCTCAGGATGAAAACAAGAATGTTATTTACTGTTCAAGCAGTGACAGTCTCCTCTTTCATACAATGTCTTTCTTACTGACCAAAGCCAGAAAAAAACAGAGCAGAAATGCAAACATCTTGGTCACATTCAGAACAAGACTCATTTTTTTAAAGCTTTTTGCTCCCAAGGAAAGTTAAAGTTGAGGTGCAGCTTAACTGGAAATCACTTTTGTCGCTGCTCTGGCTACTTCAGTGTTACACAATGGAAGAGAAATTGTGATTCTTCCATCAAGTGTGTTTTTCATAGTAGTCCAGAAAAAGAAAGCATACCCATTGGTACGTAGGTGTAAATCTCCCTCTCTCAGAAGCATACAAAGATGCTCCCCACACTCTTTTCAAATTTGCAGTCTGTGAAGTGTCTTTTCCTAAATTTCTTTCCTAAAATGATCCATAGTTCAGTGAACTCTGAATCACAGAGATCTCATAGGGAATCTTCGTTTCACATACAGCACAGTACATTTTAATCATCAAATGCTTTGCTACTGATCAGGCAGCACCGCCTTCCTCGAGTCTAACCTCCAACTCCCAGCTCCCTTCTGCAAACCTGAGGAATGTGGATGGGTGCTGTAGAGGATAAGAAAGCATTCAGGAACCAGGGTCAACACTGACGTAGCTTTGGAGTAAATTTAGCACAGGTGACCTGTGGCCTGTTGTCAGAGCATCCCTGCTGTTTAGATACTACACGGAGGAGTGGAGAATCCTCAGACAGAGATGGGGCCCAGCCCATCACATTAAACACAAAACCAGGATGTGTGCACTACAGCACAAAGCACTGCACCAGGCACTCAGCTCAGAGCATTACCATCAGCTTTAAAGAATTGAACCAGACATTTCCTAGTCTTATCTGCTTCCCCTGCTATTGTTCTCTAAACATCCTTTTCCTAGAAAAGGTGGAAGTGCAATACTAAATACTGTATTTCCCTTATTGAAACATGAAGAAAAGCATCCGTAAGTACTTCCCTACATCTGTGGAAAGGCTTTTTGACACCACCTGACTCCAGAGAATGTGTTTGTCAAACAGCAATCAGAGGCCACCCATGCCACCAGGAAAGCCAAGCCCCACCTCGTTTAATCCTGCCGTCTCTTGCCAAACACCCATGAGGCTGTACACTTGTCACGAAGATGGGCAGTTCACCACTTTTGCTGCCTCTGCCTCCTGCCACTGTCATTCCTAGAGATTCATGTGGCTCTTTTTTCACAGTAATGTGCTTTTCTTGGCATGTAACACACTGGGAGAGATCCTGTTTGACAAGGATAAAGAACATTGGTAAAACAGAAAAAAAAACCCCCTAAAACAAAACACAACTAAAGACACCTAAAAGCTCTACTTTGGCATTTGAACAGAAAGGTTTAAAAGGACTAAGTAGTGCAAATCAGCTTTAGCTGGATTTCCTCCAGGTCAGAAAAAACGAACAAACAAACAAAAAGCCACTCGTAGACAATTAAATATAGACAGAAAGTTTATAAAGGCCTATCCTGAAAATCTCACTCCAGTTTTTCTTCGCATCGTACGCTGGAATAGGCTGGTGCCATGCCATATAAACATTTTTTTAAACCACAAGATTTTTAAACCAACTGTAGGTTAGATAGAAACAAAGATAAATGATATGAAACACTGGAAATATTCACTTGAGGTTACATGGGATTTCCCACTCTGAAAGAGCCCATAGGTGGTATTGATAGATGAGTGAAATCAGCTCAGCCAACAGATCAGTTTTGGAACTGCAATAGGAACACAACCCATGCTGGGAGATATAGATGAATATCTCTATATAGCTAAACAGACCTCAAGCTCTGATACAGATAAGCTTCAATCATCATGCCTAGCTTTGTGGCCAGTACTAGCAGCCACCACCTGTATTCAGGAGCCTCACATTTGACCCTTAGGAGGAAAACAAGCTTCCTCAAGCCTCACAGGTTCTATTCTGAAATTAGCCAGACAATACTATCAACGCATATAAATTCTTCCAGCAGAAGGATAGTGTTAAACTGTGATGCCAACGGAGCACACAGGAGGAAAGGTGGCTAGGTTGACACTTATTTCAGAAAATCAACTTCTCAACAATTTTTCTGACTACAACATCTCAAGCACAGGCTACATTTTTGCAGGTCTTCCAAGTAACCTCACAGTAACTTCATGAAAGCCTCTTCATTCTGCCTTTCTCTCTGTGTTTGACCCTGCAGAACTCAGCAGCTTTGCAGCCAGCACTGCTGGCTCATGGAGAAGACACATGCTCTTTAAATGCTGGGTGGTGTGCACCACATCTCCTGCCCTTGCCAATTGCAGCCAGCAGAATGGCAGCAAAAAATAACGCTCTTGAATGACAGCTCTTCTCCCATGCACCAGTAACACATGAGTCACTGTCTTGAATAAGGTCTAACAAACACAGCTGTCAGCAAATCAAAAAAATTAATGAAAAGCTGTTGCATATCTTTTGTTCCCACTCCAGACGTGATGCAGGACTTATGTACTTGGAAGGCAATTTAAAAAAAATATAGCAGGTAAAAATAAAGATATAAGATATAACCGCTTCTGCCAATTTTGCCAAGCTGTGTACTTAGACTCTCACAAGACTAAAACTGTCTTTATACCTCTTAGAAAGAGAAACACCAACCTTATGTGAGTTTGGCCTGCTGTGAAACAGCTGCTGGGACTGGTGTTGGTGTGTGTTGCTGTTGTGAGTCCCGGTGTCTCGGATAATACTGACCGTCTGTGATTTCAGGGGTCTAGAGATGATCAGATTCACTCTCTCCCCACTAGCCTATCAAAAATATAAAGCAAAGAAATGAAGTTGATGGAAAATTGATTATTAGCAGAGGAGGAAAACATGAAATGAAATATGAAACATGATGACAGCAGAACTTGTTTTCCAGATGCTGGGGGTGCCACAAATGGCTTGGACAGCACAGTCCCTCACTTTTTCGTACTGTAGTTCCCTCCAGAACAGAGGGGATATTAACACTCCTGATTCTCTCCCAGTGTTAGATCTGTATCTGCTGGAAATCCTTTGCAAAAAGGATGTTTCTTACTTCGTAATAGTCAGCTTCAAATGTCAAAAATCTCCCAATTCCATTTGCAGCCTCTTCAAACCTCTACAACGCACAGTAATAAAAGAAAGAAATGACCATGTGATGGCTCTAGGGTCTGCAAATTTTTTTCAAAAGCTCTGAATACCTCTGGTATTTCCCAAGAGACTACCTGGAAAGATGGTACATATGAGTACACCATCAGACTCTGGAGTTTGGGCAATATTACGGGACTCTGATACCAGATGTTAGATGAAACATCAACTCTTTCCATTGCTGCAAAAATACAGCTCATTAGGTAAAAATTGCCACGTGTAAAATTCTGACTTCACTATATCCAAAACTCGAGAAACTGAAATTATAATTCCCAAGATCACTGTTATTTTCCTTTAACTGCCATGGAAACTCTTAAAATGATACCTGAAACAAACCTTTACTACTCATTTATATTACAGTTCTCTATGCAGTGCTAGGTTAAGCAGAGATGACTGGACTAGACTGCAAGAACCTACTACTGTTCTATTCCAACTTTCCTAAAAACACAGCAATTTTCACCAACATCCAGTCAGCAGGAAACAAGCAATGTGCTGCAGCTGTTTCCTTACAAACTGGGAGAAAGGTCTGGAGACCCTGTGGGAACGGGAAAGGTCATATGTCAGATTGCATCAAGCTTTGGGTAATATTTATGTCCAGAGCAGAGTCAGTCATCTGGCACAAACACTCAGAATATGAGTTTTACTGCACGGGACACATGGAAGAATACTTCCTCTTCCCAACTGCTGCCTGTCGCCTCTACACTGCCTGACACATCGCTTTACTGTTTTAACCCCAATTCTATTCCCAGATGGACTTCAATACAAATCAATACAAAATAAAATCCACTTTCATAGAGCTTACTGAGAGATTAAAACTACAGCATACACATAACTATACTAACAATCATCATTTTCTTTCCTGCTTGGCAGTAGTTTACATGGTATTCTCCTTGCTCACACGAGTGGTCTTCTAACCTTCACGCTCTATGACAGGGAAGACTGATGTGCTTTTTGCATTTGAGGAGGTCAAGTTCATCTGCTGGGTGCCAAAGACCCTGTTTTGCAGTTCTATTCCTAAGACATAAATTACAGCAAAGAGCATCACTGCAGGCTTCTAGGCATTACACAAGGTGTTTGGTCTGGGACAGGCTCTTTCCCAGGCTTTGACCAAGAAGTAAAGCTGAGCTAAGGACTCAAGAAGGGAATGCAAATTACCTGTATAACCTGAGCAGCGAGCTCGGGTGTTCCATGCTTCAAGTCATGTCCATTGATTGCAAGTACACGGTCGTTGCTGCAGAGCCTGCCGTCTTGAGCAGCCAACCCTCCTTCCAAAAGGTCAAGAATAAAAACTCCTGGCTCATCTGTTCTGCGCACAAGTTTAATGCCAAGCTGCTCGCTAGAGTCACGCTTATGCAGCGTCACCTGAAAACTGTCTTCCCGTGAGGAGCTGGTGGTGTCCGCATGGTTGTGTGTGCGGCTGCCGAACCGCCTCTCTCTCAGCACGGTGAGGTGCAGCACTGAGCAAGGCTGGGAAAGCACAGCCCGAGCATGGTTGTGAGACACATTGCTTATGTCAAAGCTATTGACCTGCAAAACAACAACAATAAAAAAAAATCAGAATGATATTTTCACATTTCATTTTTCCTGGTTATGGAAACAAAATCCTTTCCAAGCTAAATACAGAGCTCACTGCAAAGCCAACCTTGGAGCAATCTATGTATCTGACCCTACCAGGCTTTCTCTCTCATCCTTCCATTCTCTCCTTCAAACCCACTTTGGCTGCTCAATCTACAAACCTATTTATGGACTCATAAAAGCATTTGGGTTGGAAAAGATCCTTAAGATCATCAAGTCCAATTATAAACCCGACACTGCCAAGCCACCACTAACCCATGTCCCTAAGGACCACATCTGCATGTCTTTTAAATACCTCCAAGGAAGATAACTCAACCACTTCCCTGGGCAGCCTGTTCCAGTGCCTGACAACCCTTTTGGTGAAGGCATTTCTCTTAATATCTAGTCTAAACCCTCCCCTGCTGCAGGTGACAACATCTCTTAGACAGTGAACGTCCTCTTGTCATCACAGTCTGGGGGTTTTGTTCTCCTGGTCCTACTCTTGTTTTCCTTTGATCTTTACATTGTTTGTTCTCCAGGACAAGAACTCTGCCTGTGCTTCCAGTGTCAAGGTCAGCATCACTTAAAACTATAAAATAATAGCTATAAGAATACATCCAAATCTCTGAGGAAAGCTTATGTCTCACAATATGCAGTACTTCTGTGAAAAATTTTAAAAAGCCTTGAAATCCAGGATAATGAAACTGGATCATTAAGATGGAAGAACAGGTGGTTCTGGTACTAGTTCTCAATTCTTAGCATGACCCTGGGAGATTTCCACACATCGAATTCTCAGATTTACAACCTTTATCACTCAAAATTCAATTGTAAATGAGAAACAGATTAAACTTTCCTTCCCTGTTTGTTATGTGGCTCACTGATACAAAAATCAGTAATCTTCAATCATTTCTTACACTATACAGTTAATAAAAAAACTGACAGTGCAATGAGATTTGGTAGAAAATAGAAGCACCACAAAAAACCAGCAAAAAAGCTGTATTTGCCTTGTTCTGTAAAAAGGGGTTCAAAGTAAATACTGAAATGCCATCCTTAGCATGTACAATTGTACCCTAATGGACAACTCTCTGTCCCATAATTCCAGCAGACAGAAACTACCACCAAATAGACTATACTGACCTGCGTTACCTAAGCCTTTTAATGCTCCCCACTGGAACATAAGTAAGTAAAAATATGAACTTGAAGCTTCCCACCACCTACTAGTAATATTAACAGTTAACAAAAAAAAAATAATAAGAGAAAGGAACGAGAAATCTATGTACAACAGCTGCTGCATTTACATCACAGATCTGAGTTGAGTGACTTTGAGAGGTCAATGACAAACAAACTGGCCACGGTGGTTTCAGCAGGGCAACGCAGGAGCCATACCCACTGGTACCAAACCCCCACAAAAAGCTGCCACTCCAGCACTGAAGGGAGGGGTAGCTCTCCCTGAGCCACCTCCATCCTCCAGTCTGATGCCCAGCCCAAAGCCACTGCTTCCAGTAGCACTGCAAGCTCAGACACCAACCTATGTCCATGTCCTGGGCTGTTACTGCCCCAAGACAGACTGCAACCTTGGGCAGAGGGAGAAGAGGCATAGCTAGGAGAAGTAACATTTAGAGCTGCCACCAGCAAAACCCACTAGGCCTCATCTGTCACAGCCCTTAAATTAAATCTAGTTTTATTTTTAGCTGTTGCTAGCACAAGTAAATACATAAAATATGGAGGCTCTCAAAGGGCACGGAAGAATATATGCAGTAGAATGTAATTCTTTCTACAAGGCAGCTCAGAATATCAGAATAAAACAGCCTTAGCATTTCTTGGGGAAAGAGATTCTCATTAGGACATATTTTACATGAATTACAGTCACAGTGCAGCACAAAAAAGGGACAATTTGTAGAGAACTTTGAAAATGTTAGGCATCTATCTACACCTTGCAGACAACATGCACTTTTATGTAACCATTACTAAATGCTGTTCCCTCAGATCTTGAAAGGGTAATACTTCTTGTCTGACTGGGCAAGAAAATGCTGAGTTTCACCTCACAGTCTTTTACGGCTTCTTTTTAGTCCTTTACTGCTCATAAAAGCCTTTGAAGACATTTTCAGAACTATCTGCCTGAAGTGTGCATGCTGAGCTGCATCTAACTCTGCACTTAATCGCAGCAGGCTGAGACCAAGTCTAGTCATTTTAATAAAGCAGCTCAGCACCTGCACAGGTAAATTCAAAGCAATATATGCTACCTTCCAACAAGTTTGGCTTTTACCTCCTCTGTCTCTCCATTGGTGTGACAGGAGGGCTCTGATGGACAGTCCCCTAGCATCTGACAGCACCAGCACATTGATAGGGAAGGCTCATTCCAGCTTACAAATATTATTTATCACCAATTTATTGCCACTTATGGCTTTAGAAACTATATTTGACACCTGCCCAACCAGTCAGAATTTCCAAAGCTTCACTGGAGATCAGGCTTCCTGGTTCTGGAAACCAAGGAAAGCCCATGAATACTGAAATAAATCAGGTAGCGTTCATCAGTGTCTGCAACTGTTCCTTGAAATGGAAACATTTTGAAAACCTCTTGCATTGCTTTCTTGGCCAGCCACTATGCTAAGACTCCAAGAGGGGAAAACGGCACATTTTTCAAAACAGGTTTTATTTTCTGAAGTGCAAACTAATTTCATTCCCAAGAGAACTACATTGTTCAAGCTACTTCTACTGGCTTGATTTCAAAAAAGTGAAATAACAAAGGCTGATACTACTTTTGGACTGATCTTCAGCTATCAGATCAAAAGCAAACATTGTTACTGATGTCATTTTGAAATTATCGTAACAGATTTGTTTCAGGCGGAGTGGTTAAAAATAGAAAGAACTGGAGGACTGTCTTTTTTCTGTATAACTGCCATTTTTACCTCCAAAATTAATATAACTTGATCTTTTTAAACTGCTTGTGTCCAATTACTTAAAATTGTAACAAAAATGCACACTCAATCATAACCAACTTAAATTTTATTTGTTTGTTTGCTCTTTTCAAAAGTATTTAGACCACCTTGCTTCAAATCATTCCAGTGAAGAATATTACTGACTCTTCTACGCATACTGAAAGATGCAGGTCAACTGCTTAGGCTATCGGAAGGTAATGCGTGGTTAGATTAAAATAACAGCTTAGATGAAGTCAACCTCACAAGCCACAAATTGCTTGGACAAATTATGTCAACTTGTTAGCCAGAAGTAACCTTGGGTTTCTTCAGAAAGCATGGATACAGTTGAAATAAAGAACAAGTCCTGTAACATTTAAAAACAGACAAATAAACTTATATTTTAAACACTGGTAAGAAAGAGATGCTAAGGAGGAAGAATAAATTTAGGGACCAGTTTGATAAATAACACAAAACATCATAGCCAGAAGTGCTAGACCAACAGGTTCTGCTCTGAATTTTAATTTGCCTTCCAACTGATAATGGCAAAGTTAACATTTACACAACATAGTCCAACAAGGAATATCCCATCTCATTTAACACGTAGTTCTGCAAGGAATGAATGGAACGCAAGCAGACAGAATACGTAAATAGGTTCCATACTTGCAGTATTTGGTCTCCAGCAAGAAGTCTTCCATCTCTGGCAATGATCCCATCTCGATAAACCTCTTGAATGACAATGTTGATCAAAGGCGTTTCATTACCACCCACTATGCTAATTCCTAACTCGATATAAGGATTGGACCGATGAATTTCAATAGTAGTGATCTCTCCTTCAGGCAAGGTAGGCGGTTGTTGATTTGCTGCCAATTATTTCATAAAAAGAAAGATTATTAGTATCCTTTATAACTCATTGACTTTCAATAAAGCAAATCACCAAAGGACAGTGTAAACAGACCACACAACAACAGTTTAATAATAAAGTAAGCAAGTGAAATTGGATTATTTCCACTACACCCAGCTTGTTAGAAAGAGCTCTCTAATAACTTGGTAGCATCCATGCTTCTTGAAATGGGTTTATTTGTATTGGAAAAAGACATTCTATTATTTTTTCTCATAAATTTCATAGACTTCATTTCCAATTTGATCACTTGTGTATTCATGTTTCATGATGATACCAACAATGTGTTTTGGGCCTTGCCCACGGTGCGTGACTTAGTCATGACTTTTAGACAGCTGATCTCACAACTGCACTAGGAGCTGTTTTCTGTTGAGTTACTGAGTCAGGAGAAGCAGCCCATTTCCGAAGTGTACACAGAGACAACTAAAGAGCAAAAAGGGAAATGCTAAAGGATGGCAAATATATAGGAGAAGGAAGGGGACAAGACCACCTTCCTCTGTGGTAAGGCTCAGCGTTTCCACTCTAAAATTCCAGATGCTAGAGGCATTACTGCTCATTCGATGCAGATGGTTGCAGAAGCTACTCAGCTGCCTTTTCGCTCGAGTAGGACAGCACTCTGTGTGTGAGAAGGCTGCCAATCCAGGCAGGGGGAAGGGAGAAGAGGGGAAAAGAAATCTCATCTTAGAAAACAACTTTTGTAATTTTGAAGAAAATGCGTTCCTTCCAACTCACTGTGAGGCTAGTGCTACACTTGAATTAAAACAAACCACTGCACCATGACATGATACATGATGATACAGCATCATGATATCTGCCACACACTTGAAGATATTTCCTTCCTAACTGTGACCTCATCCCAGTTACTTATTTGCACATAACTGAAACCCATTAATATTTTTCCAGGAATATTTTCCAGTAAGAGCAGAAAAAGATGTGTATTCGTGGTTGGCAAGAGACAAGCTCTGATACCACAAAATGTTCCCACATCTGATAAAAGAGACTTGAGAAGATAAGTGATGACATACTGTCTGCTACTGTGCTCTCCTCAAAAGACGGATTGTCAATGCTGGGCTCGTCTGTCCATGTGGGAAGGGCGGGAGAGGTGAAATTCTGCTCAGCTGGCACTATTCCCTGATCTGCGTCTGGAGATAAACTGCTAGGCTGCTCCATCCCACCAGGACCACTCTCGCCTTCTGCTTCTGCTTGCAGCTTGCTCGTTTTCCTTCTCTCCAGAGCAACCCTTCTATTAGAAGCCCCAGGACACCTGTGGAGACAATATATATATACATATATATATATCATGGTTCAAGCCTGCAGCAGCACCTGTAGCACAAAATGCCCATGTACTCCATCAAATTAAATAGGTCTCATTCAAAGCCACCGTTTTGAACTTATCATAAAAATATAATAAACACTTCAGATTTTAAGGCCAAAATACGTTTTAGTAGACAGAACCTCAAAGCAATACTGCGTTCTTCTCAAAACTTCTACTACATAGTTTTTTGGCAATGAATTAAACATGCTGCTGTAACACCTCCTGAACATGGACTTGCTCTGCTTTGTACATTCCAGCTTCTGAAAGCCAACCTTGCTGTAAAGATTAAACAGGACTGGCATAAAATTCCACAGAAGAGAAGTCCCAATCAAAGACACATTTGGAGACACAGTGAAGCAATCTCTTTTCACTTTCATAAGCCAAAAGAAGGGAGCATTGTATATTCCTGGTGTCACCTGGGGGGAAGATGACCTCCCACTTCTCTCTCAAATGAGAGATGAACTTTTTACCTATACTGCAACCTACGTGTTAAAATACTGAAAAAAAATTATGCTTGCTTAGAAGTTTGTATGAGAAGTTTAGCAAAAGTAACAGCTCTGTTCATCACCTCTTGAATCAGTAGACGGTGTTCCATACTCCTCCTGTCTCCCCCTTTTTTCCTCCTGACTTCACACAGGAGGTGCAATTTTTTTATTTCCCTCATGCAACAATGCTCCATCAGCATTTTCTGCTTTTCAGTGTAAACTCATTTTTAAAGCTCCTGTTATATTTAATGCAATGAGGTTCTTTGCTTTTGTTTAAAAATTCTACAATATTTTATGGCAAAGAAGGGCTGCAATATTGCAGACTCATGGAAAGTCTTTGTTTATTGAATGGTCTTACATTTACGTGTAGATAATTGGATATGGACATCAATCTTACATCTGCCTGTGTGACAGTTCTGCCAGCATCTGATATTTCACTTCTTACAGTATTTGATGTCCTTCTTAAAGTTCCTGCTTCTGAGGCTGCTGACCACCTAAAGATTCTTGTACTGCAGCAGAATCAGAAAAAAGGAGCTGTGCTCTTGAAACGACTCCCTGCTTGGGAACTTGACAGATTGCTATAACAAAAGAAAAAATGCTTTATTTTTGCAACAGGAGAACAAATGTATTAACAGAGCAAAAGGCAGCAAAAGTATAACGATGTCCTAACTGGTTAAACCAGGATGGTTTGAGAATCAAGGTTCTGCTCTGACATTCTGTGAAGGTGACTGTTCTGGTATGAGGGATTTTGAAGAGATATTAACAAAATTATTAATCTCTAAAGAACGTTGATAAAGGTACTTCTATAGCTTTTGTGATCTCTAGCAATGTTATATACACATAAAGTTATATATACATATGTACATTAAAAAAAAAATATGTTTAGAACAACAGCATAAGGTGACCCAGATGTGCTGTGAAATACACATCAATACATAAATTAAAAACAGTTCACATTAAAAAATTACAGACTTAAGCTATTTCTTCAGTCTTTCCACAAGGTGACATGTTTTACACCTGACGGTCATCTTGTTCTTCAAAGTTAAAAAAGTGTAAGCTGGAAAAATGAAAATTATTGGAAAGATTTTGCTTTGTGCAAATGTTTCTGGTATTAATGATGGAACACAACCCTATTGCATAAAATCACTGGCATACTGGGATGAATCAGTTTAGAAATCAGAATTTATTCTGGTGGTAAGAGACACAATTACAAGTGAAACCTGTCAGTGAGCTTTTGATTGATCACAATGCCAAACCCCAAAACAAGAATCCCAGCAAAAGAAGAGATCAGTCTCCAACATCACTCACTCCTGCAGCAACATGGCAAGGGGTAAATACTCTTGCAGAGAAAATCTGTCTATTGGGAGCTCTGCCAGATGTGGTCTCCCACACTGCTTCACAAGAGTCTAGGACAAAGCCACCCCAAGCTGCACGTCCCTGCTGTTCCCGAACTGCTCTGCTATAGGAGTAGTGATTTTTCAGCAACGGTGAATGAATAACTCAAAACTGACACTGCCAGAAGACCATGCTTCAATCTCACTGAGCTTGCACATACTGGACTGCTTCTGTGAATCAGATGCTTCCTTAGGTATCTTCCATCAAATTATTATGCTGTTGACTCTTATTCAGCCAGTTCACAGGCCTGTGAATCCCATCTACGTGGTGTATATGGCAGAGCACACCTTCAAAATGTTGGTGTTTAAAACTGTACCAAAGCAGAACAGATCAAAAAACACCCCTGGAAGTGTTCTGTCAGAGCCTTCCAAATCACAGCCAGGACCCCTCGACCCTACTTCACAGGGCACACTCCCCCTTCACTACCTGACAGCTGATGAAGATTATCACACAAAATATAAATAGATTTGAAGTTTATTTTTGCCAATGATATTTAATTTTCATTTCAAAGACTAGTATCAAGAAACATGAACAACTTCTGAGCACATCTGCTCAGCTCAGCTTTTGTGCAGCATTCTACATGGCAAAAAAGGAGAAAAAGAAAAACAAACAGATTCTTCCCCAAATTAAGCAGTAACAAACTACAACTCCCAGCCTGGTACAGTGCAACTGCATGGCCTGGAAAGTAATTGTCTGGTGGAGATATTAATTCATGGGGTGCCAGTTCCTTTAAGCAGAATATGCAGCCTACAAAGCAGGAAAGCCCAGTACTGGTATTCAAATACACCTGTGAGGAGTCTTTTCATATCCACTTGCAATATGAAAAGATTTTTATTGGCAGTAGGAATATATTATTCACAAACAGCAAAACTGTACAGCAGTTGTAGCAGATGTAACAGTTGTAACAGTTAACAAGCATCAATAAATCCCTAAAAGCGCACATTTCACTAATACTGTTTTTGCCAAATAACTGCGATAAAGAGCATTTTGGACTAAATCTTGTAAAATGTTATATGGGCATTTGGGGATCAAAATAAGATTGTTTTTATAGGTATATGAATCCATTCTCATACAACCAATTGTATAAATAAGAGCTCAAATGAGACTGAAACGTGTCTTACAGGAATAGCATTTCATATCTACTTACAAAGCCAGAACATCTTGGCTAGAAGTAAGATGTTCAAGAGCAGAGATACTGAGACAATCAGCTACAGCAACTGAGTAATGTTATTTATTGGGAAACTTGAGGGACAGTTATTCTGGGGGTAAAATAAGTTTCTGCTTATAATTACCAACTCTCTCCTCCTTTCAGCACCAGTTTTTGCTCAATTCTGGATGGTGTCAAAGTGTAGCTTTTACCTTCAATTTCTCTTAATCCATATCTGAAAGAGAAGAAAAGTTTCCTTCCTTTCTTTTTTTTTTCCCCTTTATACAGCCAAGTCTGCTGGCCTTCTCATTTAAAAGCTGACTTTTTGGAATATAGAAGCAATCCCTCTCTGCAGATAAAAAGGGCTTTCATACAAAATTAAGATGTAGTTTACAGTGTATTCTGTGGAATAACAGTAGGGGCTCAAAATCCACATTTGCTTACTGACTACTGAATAGAAAGATTTCATTGTAACTTATGCCATCAGCTTCTGCCCAGCCTAGAGGGTCAATAAAACGAAACACACCAAACAGCCTCAAACCAGTTGCACTAAAATCATTTTCCAAGCAGGAGCTGAATTTAAACGAAGACTGCAGAGAAGCAACCAAAATGCCTTTGCTATTGCTCATAAAATGTTGCCAGCAAAGTGACCTTAAACAGCAAGTCTGGCAAGATTTACAGCTGCAATTCAGAGTAAAACATGGTGCTGTTTTGGAAGTTAAATGTTTGTGTCTTGGTTTTTCTTTTGCCAGAAAAAACAAAGAAGGAGAAAAAAAAAGGAAAGGCGGCACTAGGAGTTATCCAGACTTGGGAATCAGAGAAGACTTGGGAAACATTAAAAAAAAGGGGAAAGGGTTTTTCTTGCACACTTCCCTCTCACACCCAATGATGAGGAGCCTCCAAGGAGCCACATGGCTGTGGAGCAAAGAACCACCACAGGAAGATCCTTCAGCTGTCCAGCAATGGAAAAAGTCTGGAAATAAGGCATGGAGAAAGTCTGAACCTGCTGCCTACCTGCTTCTCAGGTATAAGACAAGACCTGTTAAAACAAGGTTAAATCCTGAAGATCCTCTTCACTTTGCCTGGTGCTACAAAGAGCAGGGTAGGGACAGTGCCTGAAGCTAACAGAGGAGGAGGTGGGAAGAACAGGACTCAGCAGCACTATCATAAACACCAAAGTAACCAGGACTGCCAAGATCCTGATTAATAAAATTATGTAATTATACAATTAATTTTCCCACGGATCTTGTTACTCTAAATCCATTTATTAAGCATCTGACCAACACACAGTGACTGGAACAATAACAACTTCAACTCCAGAAAACATAATCCTACAAAAAGTTCAAACTTGACATAAAATTGGCTTGAATGTTGGCCTTAAAACATTAAAACATTCGGAAAAATGTCTTCATCCAAAATGATAACTTGAAATACCATGATTGAATACAGGAGGAGAAAACGGAAGCCCAACTCAAAAGTAATATATAAACACAATTACCTAATCCTCTTATTAAAAATATGTTCAAATATCAAAGTATGATTTTGTACAATGGAATCTGTTCAGATCTGAATAATGTATAAGAATTACCAGAATGAAAATCATACACAGAAAAGCTCAATAATTTATTGTCGTATTTCCTTCTGATAAATTTACCCTTGATATTTAGAATTGGAATCTTTACTTACTTTACCAAACATTAACAAAATTTCTATACCAAGTGACTGGGAAAAACAGTAGAACTCAGCATTATTCATATTTTTTCCCTTTAAATCAGATTACATGCATTGTGTTTTACTTTGAAAACAACAGTTCACAAGTAAATGTGATGAATCTGAAAGACTAATATATCAAGAATATTTTCCTCCTGCAACAAGGTATCATGGTGTGCAACCAGTGACCATGAAATAATCAAGTTTGTGTCTGGTGCCTCTCACGTTGCTGGAGCAGTTGGGCAGCAAGGTGCCTGCTGGATACCTGCTCAGACTCATTAAACAACACTGGAAAATCTGAGTGTGACTGTTTTTAGACACCAAAAACTAACCAACCATACTGCATTTCTTAGAAATACTAACTAGTCTATGCAAGGGTTTATTAAGACTGGTTTACAATAATCTATGCTGAAAATTATAATAATACTGAATTTCATATTTCTTTCCTACCTTTAATTATCAGTAGTAGAATTTTACTGGATTGTCTCATCCATATAAAATTAAATTCAAACTATGCATTTGCTGCCATCATTTATGTCAGCAATGATAATTTACAGGTGTTCAGATGTTTGCAAATAAACTTAATTGAAAACTGTAAATCAACATACGCTCAAAATGCATATCGGCATCCCAAGACAACAGACAACAGAAGGAATTGAAGATTAGCAGCCTTCTGCAACTGAAAGCTTTTTTCAAGTCAACAAACAGGAAAAGCTAGTGACTCAGCTCACTCAGATTTCATAACAACCTTGTGCCTTAAGTAAATGAATATTTCATATATACCTAAAGTGAGCATAACTAGTGTTCTGTGCACCAATAAATTACACGGCCTTGTTGTAAACAGTCCTACTATAGCTCAAAGAGATGCCAACCAAGGAAAACTGACTGGAAAAGTGAGGGAAATAACAGTGGGAAATCACAAGCTGAACTAAATATGTAGCAGGAGTCTTGCTAGCATTTTGCCTTTTATTAAAATCAAATCAGTTTAATAGCAGGATTATAAATTGAATAGACAGTAGGCAGCTTCACCACCCCCAAGTAATCATGGAGATCAGAAACAAGCAAGATCCCACGCTAACATGTAAACAGTGTGGAGAAATAAAAAAGGAGGGAAAAACAAGAGAGAGAGGCTCTTCATTACTAACTACCTGACATGGGCACCACACATGCACATTCACGTTGTGGGTACAACGGCCAACAAAACCCAGGCATCTTCAGCCTCACCACAGTCTGTAGGGTTGCAGCATGTTCTGCATGCCCAAGGTCCATGCTCTGAATCCCCAGAAGCCTTCAGAATGTGAAGGAAAAGCACACTGGAAATACATGTGTGGTTGAGCTCTTTCCAACGCAGGCAGCGGCTGCTCTCTCCCACTTCTCTACAGAGCACCTGCTTGCACACACCCCCACACCACATCGACTCCCAAGCAAGCTCCTCTGCAATGTAAACCTTTCACCCAAAGACTGTTTCTGAAAGTCTCTATCTGGACAAAGGCTGAGACTTGGAAAGAAGTTCATGGGGTAGATCCACACACCACTCAAATAAACCTTCCATCTCAGTGGCCACTAGTGTTGCTGGACCAGACTGGAGGTGGGCAGAGGAGGCACACAGCTAATATCACTCTCCTTTTCAGGACAGTAGCAGGAAAGGAAACCTCCCTCTCTATCCTGCCACAGCCACCACTGTTCTTCCCTCTGGGCCTGGTGTTTTCAATCTGAATGTGGCCAAAGAGTCGGTAGAGATAAGATTACCAAACCATGAAACACCCGCATGAAATGGGCAACTGCTGAAATTAATGCAGGCTTGTTTAAAAATAACAATAACAACAACAACAAAAGAGTATCAAATTGAAAGAAAACAAAGCTGGTCAGAACAAAGCCTGTGATGAAATCATAGAAATGAAAGGATCTCATCTTAGCCACTGACTGAGGAGACCAGAAGAGTTAGGGCTGTACCATTTCTGTGAAGAGTCGCTAAACAATAGGCTCGTTTTTACAAACGCTGCTGACAGAAACACTCATGTATTGAATTGTATTTCCCTAGTGCCTTTTGTCTATGTACAATGGGTATGCACAATGCTTATTCTTCTGATGCTTTTTTTGCAAGGACAGCCATAAAATTTTACTAAACCTCTCTCTACAAAACAAACATAGCTTTTCAAATAGGATTCAGTTAACACTGGAGGTATTTTCTGGTATCAGATGCAATTAACTTGAACTGGAACCTCTAAAGTCAGATGCATTACGTCTGAATATATAATTTCTGTCCCTATGTAATTCTTCACTGTACTCCTCTTATAATTTCTTAAATCTCTAGATAGGTTTCTGTTCATGACTCATGTAATAATACAGCTAATGATTTTAAAAGTCTTATCTGTTTAATTACTGAAAATATTCTCCAACCCATGGAGGAAATAGAAGTCAAATGTACCTCTCAAAACAAGTTTAAAAATTTACCATTAGGAAAATAGCATTGCTTTACACAGAAGAATGAAACATCTTTATGTAGCAGGCTGGTGCATACACGGTATGGAGGCAAATCCTTTGCTGGAAAAACAAAGTGCACTAGCCTGTGCAACAAGAAGTATCATTCTATCTGAATCTGATAATCTTATTTCCCACTTTCTATCATGGCCTCCTTTCAACATTTAAATACTTAAGGTAAGATGGCAGAAAGCAGAACAATTATAAAATTATTAACAATTCAAAATAGGGTCCTCCTAAACATTTAGGTGTATGGAATGTATCTGTCTGACACAGAATCACTCATGACAGCTGCAACAAAACTTTCCACTGGCATTAAGTGATGAGTTTCTAACAAATTAACAGGGAGTTGGATATGTTCTAAAAGCAATTAAAACAAATCCTAGAAACAAACTAAAGCATACTTGCATGACATACTGTCAACCTGTTCAGTAAACAGAATTTTAAAAACCCACCAAAAACAAACAAAGAAAAATAGGTCTTGTAGGAGTCTTGAGAGATACCCTGTCCATCTGTCTACCTCAAAGCACAATCAGTTCTGCCACAACTGTTCCTGATAAAGGCTGGTGAAACATGTTCACACACACTTCAGAAAGCTGGGAATCCACAGCTACCCCCGAGCACTCTATGCCAGTGCTGGACTAGTCTAAAACTTTTTCCTCCTAAAATTGTAACTAAGTATCCTTTGTTCTTATTGTCTTATTTCCTTCCTCTTGGAAGATGTAGTTTGCACATCTCTTATTTTTCCTTTCGCTCAGTCTTCTTCCCTAAACTTAAATAACCTCCGTTTTCTTTAATGTTTTTTTAGTAAATCATGTTTTTGAGACCTCTAATAATCATGTTGTCCTCCCTATGACTCTCTTCAAGCGCTCCTTGCTATTCTTGAAGTGCAATGTCCAAAACAAGATCCAGTGCTCTAGCGGTGCAGTTACAGATAGATCATTCCCCATGGTGCTCTATTGTAAACTTAAAACCCACCACCTACCACCTCCTGGCTCCTGACCCCAATTTATACTGCTACACAAACTGGTCCATCAAGTATATAAGGAACATGCAATGCAAACATCTCACCTGTTTTTGAGATGTGCCGCCAGGTCACATCGCTGCATGACTTCCTGGCACACAGAAGAGAAGGGGCACAAAACAAATAGCTTGTCTAACAGTTTATGAACAAGAATGCTGGATTTTTTGCAGAGCTTAAAATGGAGTCTTTTTCGATCCAGTGGGCAGAAATCCTTCTCCTGCAGAAAGTTCCTTAGGCACTTGTAGCAGAAAGTGTGTCCGCACGGAGTGTCCAATGGCTGCAACAAGGGCTGAAGGCAAATGTGGCAGACCAAGTCATCATCGACTTCGTTTTGGTAGTTGTAGAGGTGGTTCTCCCTTGTCCAGTGCTGCTGGCCACACTCAAAGCACAGAGGGTTCAGGGAAGCATTCTGCTCTACTGAAGCCATGTCGTCACCTGCAGTCCCCATTGTACAGCTAGGAAGGCTGATGGATCCTCCTCCGCCTTGTCCTCATAGGATGGGATCACTCACGTAAAGCTCAGAGGGAAGCAACTTCTTCCAGTGTGACTTAAGCTTGTCAGGTGAGTATCATTTTCTGCAACAAATAAAGAAATTAAAAAATAATAAAAATATAATTAAAAATTAATTATTCAAGTACGTGACAGAACTTTTGAATTCTTCTGGGTTTACCAAAGCACACCAGTTAGATTAGGAGAATATTTCTGTTTTCAGTAAATTTGTCATAGAAGAGAGCATAAAAAAAATCTCCAAGTATGATTAGTTTTACAACATAAATGCTTTATGGCTTCATAACAGCTGCTGAACTGCACAGTTTTCACCTGCAAGATGACCAGTTTGTGACAGCAAGGACACTGCATTATGCAATGTTGTTCTAGAAGCACGATTAGCATCTAAGCATAAAAATACCCTATTGTAGAATAATGGTTATATAGCCAAGTAATTAAATGTGTTCTTTAATATGAGATTTACTTCAATCTGGTCCTACTCTCTTTGTTGAATTTGACTATTAATGTAGAATATTATACATAACAGGTCTAAATACATTGCATTAAAAATAACTGCAACAAACCGCTTACCCTGTTATTTCCATTAGTGATATTGCATATACGTCACCACAAAACCTTCAGGTTATCTCTGTGGGTTGCTACACAGTAAGATGGGCTGATTCTATCCAATACACCATATTTGGTTTAGTACAGAGGCCAGTAATAAAAATATGAAATAAACAAATTATATGAAGCTATTGGTTCCAAACAACTAACCTGTTTTGCTTTTTATCTAACAAAATGACAGCACACTTGATAGGACAATAGTCATATCTGTCAAAGAACTCCAGGTCTGTTACTGTGGGATTAATTTCCTAAACTTTAGAAATTATTAAATTTTGCCCCTCTTAAAATAGCTACCTGGTCAGGAAACCATGTAGCCATTAGTCTGCAATCTCAAACACTAAATCCTTACCCCTCCCAATCTTATTCACCCTTCTCTCCCTTACAAAACCACATTGTTTGACACTCATAACAGGATGGTTTAGAAAAGAAACCAAATGTTTTCATATTCTGAAGGGAATTCCTTATTTGCTAGTTTTGATAAATGTTCTCATAGGGGAGAGTGGATAAAATTTGACTAATGCTTACTATATGCCTGAATTCTTTATTGCAGTTGAGCAAACACCACTCATGACAGACACTGTATTCTAGAAAAGTAGCAGCAAACATATGGAGAAATGAAAGCTACTAGTTTAGGTATCAGCCCATCATCTTTATTTTTAGCTGCTAAAATGTAGCCATAAATACATTCTGAAATATATGTGGAACACATGCACTTCACCATATCTTAGTTTTTGAAAGAAACCCCATTTTGGTTGTTGCCCCTTAACCTCACAGAGCCAAGCACAAGACTTACAGCACATTTTACAAGGATTATTATATTCTTTGACGCAAAAAGGATTAAATAGTAATTTGTAATCCAGGCTTCTATTCTGCTGTGGAAATTGATGCTCATCATTGCCCTGCCTCATAGTAGATAATGTGTGCCTTCTGGAAAGGATTTCACAAGGGAAGAGCAGAGTAGTTCTCTGTTACTGGAGACTAAGACTGCAAAATGAGACCCCAAAAGAGATTACTCAAAAAACAGTCTTAAATGTATTATGTAAGAGTTCAAAGATTGGAGAGCAGATAAGGAGAGCCGCGTGCGGGGCGCTTGTGCTCAAACCACAGTGCGCTTGCTCTGCATTCGTGCTACTGGATTAACACAGAAGGGATGAGACCTGTCTAATGGCCATCCTTTACGTAACGCAAAATAAACCAGATAAATGTTCTAGAAAAACATTGCACTGATTAGCAATGTTACAAAATTATTTTTCTTCCCAGAGCACTAGAAGAGGAACATGCAGCACGTGGCAGAGAAAGCCCAAAGAGTGTGTTGCCCAAATGCTAGACCCACCCCTACTATTGACTACACAATCTCAACCAGGTGTCTTCCTCCTCCTCCAAGTAACCCAAGTCCAAAGAAAGGAGCAAGTTCTACATCAGCCAGGGTACAGAAATGCCCAGGGACCATTCTGTGCACTGCACTTACGGAGCTCCAGTTATGGATCTCTGACAGTGAACATGCTGAATTTGCCTTCTTGAAGGCTTCTAGCACTGTCTTTCTTTGAAGTCTACATGACTCACCTGGCAGTCTACTGCAAAGCATCAGGCACTGCCATACAGCAAATATTCCCACAAGGTACTTGGACCATATACTTAGAATCACAGAATCATAGAATAACCAGGTTGGAAGAGAACCACTGGATCATCCAGTCCAACCATTCCTATCAAACACTAAACCATGCCCCTTAGCACCTTGCCCATCCATGCCTTAAACACCTCCAGGAAAGGTGACTCAACAACATCCCTGGGCAGCCTGTTCCAGTGAAANAGCGGTCTCACCAGTGCTGAGTACAGAGGGAGAATAACCTCCCTGGACCTGCTGGTCACACCGTTTCTGATCCAAGCC
The DNA here is from genome assembly GCA_013389865.1 of Piaya cayana. NCBI lineage: Eukaryota > Metazoa > Chordata > Aves > Cuculiformes > Coccyzidae > Piaya > Piaya cayana. Next base: position 129,073 of record WAAB01007597.1, on the reverse strand, counting down.
AAGATGCCATTGGCCTTCTTGGCCACCTGGGCACACTGCTGGCTCATGTTCAGTTGCTGTCAACAAACACCCCCAGGTCCTTCTCCTCCAGGCAGCTTTCTAGACAGACTTCTAGTCTGTAGCTCTGCATAAGGTTGTTGTGCCGCAAGTGCAGGACCCGGCACTTGGCCTTGTTAAACCTCACGGCATTGGACTCAGCCCAGCAGTCCAGCCTGTTCAGATCCCTTTGCAGAGCCTCCCTACCCTCCAGCAGATTGACACTTCCACCCACCTTAGTGTCATCTGCAAACTTGCTAAGGGTGCACTTGATGCCTTCATCCAGGTCATTGATAAAGACACTGAACAGGGCTGGACCCAGCACTGAGCCCTGGGGAACCCCACTTGTAACTGGCCTCCAGCTGGATTTACTTGCTATGGTAAAAGATTGTTGCACTCCTCTTTCAGAGTAATTAAATTGGTTTGTGAGTTAAAAACTTTTTAAAATAGCTTACTATAAATTTTGAACAAAAAGGAAAATGAGAAATGTTGCTGAGATGAGATTTTTCACTGTCATGTTTTAAATTATCATGACAAGTCCTCTTTCTTAGGAAAGGTATAACCAGAGACAAGCTTTATTTACTGGAACGAGCCTGAAGGAGGCGAGCAGATAGATCTGCTCATATGACCACCCCATCCCAGTGCCTTAAGGTTGCTGGTGTAGGGACAAGTGCCCTCAGCTGCACTTTGCTGCGGAGGTGCCACTTCGGGCCAGGGAAAGCTGTTTCTACCAGTGGTTGGCCACTTCCCAGTGCCGCCAGTGTCCTGTAAGCTTAAAACCATCAATTAATATAAACTAACCCCACCACCTCTCTGGCAGCAGAGCTGCAGGAGAAATAGACAGTGGATTGCAACACGAAGTTCCGAAACACCAAAAAAACCCAAACAATTCACTGCTTCCATGATTGAGGAATGAGTCACCAGGACCTGTACTGATTACATACCACAACTGGTTATTTAATTATCAATTCAAAGACTTTTTACAGGCTATTTCCACTGCAAAATATCAGCTCATTTACAAAGTGCACAAATAAAATATTTGTGGCTGAGCAACAACTGGGATGGCAGGCAGAGTCTAAATTTCACTGATGTAAAGCATTAAATCCGTGAAATCCACAATATGGGAGCACTGCCATTTATAACACCCTACTTAAACCCTCTTTATGCATCCCTTATATTATTTATTGTATCTCTTACCACTGCAGATCACAAGCTCCACAGGATGATGTCAGCTCATGAAAGTTGTAAACAGGAAAAATAGTTGGAATTATAAAAAATACAAAGAGGGTAAAAGAGCCAGCCAGGCCTGTTATTCTAGTCATGTAATTCCCTAGGAAATAACTCTCCTGGGACTTCATTACAACAGCCGAACAGTGCAGGTGGTGCCCTGCTTTCAGTTTTTAATCACAATTCACTTGGGAACTGGGCAAGACTGGACATCCAACTGTGCAATTTTTTATTTTATTTTTTTAGTGGAGTGTGCATGAGAGCAATTTTAGACTGAAAAAGACAGCCTTGCCCTTAGGCCTCCTCTAGTTCTGACTTATTGATTTAACTAACATTCTTTGGAGAAGCTTGACACATTTTTACAAAAGCATAAGATGTCAGGCTTTATACCTACATCAGATTTCACTATGTTTATTCTTTCTGTCTGAATGGACACTATATAAAAAAATAAAGCAAACTACAAGCAAATTGGAATTGCAGCAGTAACTTTGCCTTTTTACTATGGTTGTCTTTTTTTTTTCACATAAATCACAAATAACACTAGTTCTGGTTGAGGTTAATGGAAATATGTATTTTGCAACAAATGCTCCAGAGATTTAAGTACTTTATTTCTAAATTCTCTTATTAAAATCCTGGAGGTTTAAAGCCCATTAACTAACTGCTCAAAATTTTACAAAAAAATCTGACTATACCCTAGAAGCAAACCACTAAGGAAAACACCCGTCTTACCAACTAAAAATTATCTTTACTATATTAAAATTTCCCATTTTGTTTACTACCTCATGCAATTTCCTCAACCAAAAGCAAATATCAAAAGAACTGCCTTCGATGAATGACATCCCTGTTCCTTTGCTGGACTCCAGTGTGCCTGTATCCCAAAAGCACTGGGATGCAGATCTCAGTTCTGTGGCTGCACTCCAGAATGAAAATCTCCTTACTAAGATGTATCGAACCACTGAATTAGTAACTAGTACATACTGTACGTTACTTTCTCACCAACTGCAGGTGAGAAAACGTCTACCTGTATTTCCTCTCTGTTCAAGGCCATCGGGCGCTGGCTGCTTCATCTTATCTCAGAAGGCTCAAAATTCTGCTGCCTCCTGGCAGTAAGCAATATCTCAGTATTTATCTCTCTGCAGTGGAGAAAAGGAGCGTATGGAAAGAAGTTATAATAGTTACGGGGAAGGTTTCATATGATCTGGATCTCAGGTAGTCCTTTCCTACTCAGTCAGATTTGTACTTTAAAGGCAACACGCAGCATAATATCAATCAATAACTGAACAACTGCATGGCCATCACCCTGGATTTCAGGAAAGGTCAGCTTAATGTTAAGATGCTACAAGGATTTCTGAAGCCTGTTTCCCATGGCACCTGAGCGCTGGGGCAACTAGGAAGGATCTTAGAATACCCAAATTCCCCTGCCTTGTTCAAATGCCAGGGCTGTGAACAGGATCTCTGAGCAGCCAGGACTGCATCAGATCAACACAAATCACAGGAGAGGGGAATCATAAACTATCAAACATCGGTTCTTAATTCCCTGTCCCATATCCTTCATAGGAATTACAGGAGCAGGCTGATGATTCATAACTGTCTTCAAAGAAGACTCTAGCTCAAGTAGAAGAATAAAATACAATAAAAACCCGATGAGAATAGCTGGTGCGCAGCACTAAAGGGGATAAGTGTTATTCCACATCTTCCAATAAGCGTAACCTAGCTCATTAGATACAATCTCTGCTTTAATATTAAAGCCATGTAGCAAACAAGTGAAGCAGAACTAGCAACTTGTATTGGCTTTACAATATCCCTGTTAATTATACCGATATCTGAGAGCTGCACCACCTTCAAATATGAAACCCCAATTCAACTCTAGTCCAAGTTTATGAGACAGTAATCCTATTCAGCTCTTCCTCTTTTGAAAACACAAATGACTGAAAGCGTTGTCTAAAAATGACATCTGTTAGCTCAAAGTCAGGTAAAGAGATGGGCAGAACACAGCAATTAGACTGGGGCAGATTTCTGCTAATGCTGTAGCCAAACTGTCACCACATGCCAATTATCCAATACACCTATTTTTCTGCCAATAAGCAAACTTTTTCCACATTTTTAAGTCATTCAGCAGAATGACTGGAATTTTAAAATTCAAACTAAATAAAATCGTGCCTGAATGGTGACTTTGTTCCACTGAACCACAATCAGGCAACACCAGACTTGGAGTAAAACCTCTCCACAGCTCAGTTTTTCTCCTCTGTGTTTGACTTTTTATTTCATCGAAGCAATGGCCACACATTAGGTGTTAGCCCTACACCAGATGTTGACGTGGCATCACCACTGCAAAGGCAATGGGTCACAGGCAGTGGTTTTCCTTCCCCACCTCGGGGGTGCGGGGATTTAACATGCAATATCCTAAAAAAGCTACGCATGTGTGATCCCCTTGCTAGGTATTTCTGGAGTATGGCATTTTTCCAGGCTGTGAAATGAAACCCTGCTTAAGTCTGGCAAATAAGGAACATTTGGGAAAATTAACAGGACTCCAAGTTGTGTTCAGTATTTGTGGAGTGCTGTGTTTCCACGGCAACGGGGGACTATCGACTTTAATTACCACCGTGACGTTAAGTGCATCCACTATACAGCGATGTGCATGAGACCTAATGCCTGCACAGACCTCTCTGTCCCACAGCTCCTGGTGGAGGTTTAGGGAGGTTACACAACCTTTGCACCACGGGGAGAAGAGATGTAAAGAAAGAGGAAACCAAGTGGAAGCACAAGACCATCTAACCTCAGAAGACAGGATGGGTGATGCCTGCCTCCCGAAACCTGTACCTTGAACTCAGGGATGCTTGACACCAGGGGATGATAAGAGTAAAGAAAAGGACGTGCTGCTCAAACATAAAACAAGTGGCCAGAAGGTTTTGCTCAAACATGTAAAGATCATCCTGCAGCCATTTTCTATGGCACAAATGGAATGGCTTCTATTTTAGGATCAGGAGATTAAAATAGCTTTACTTTAGTCAAATCGGTCTCAAACAAGACAGGGAAGATGAGGATAGTGACCCTACAGAGGTCTCTGCAACAAAATATACATGCGCTATAGCAAATACAGAGCTACATTTGATAAATCATCTCAGTATAGAATAAAAGGAGACAAGAGTATGACTCATTAATGAAGACACTTCTACGCATCTACTGATTAAACTTTTCATAGTCCTGTTGAAAAAGAAGAGCGCTTGAAAGGAAGAGATGAAACACACAAGCCAAGTTAAATGAGAATCACCCATTTCAGGAGGCTAGGATGCTCTTCTGGCTTTCACAAATCCTGAAACCCCAGAGGAGTAAGGACTNCCCCCCCCCCCCCCCCGGCACAGCAGCCACTGCTGCCTACTTTACCCAAAGTTTCGCTCACAGGTATATGCCCTTCTCTTTCACAAGGGACACAGTGGCCACCTTTGCAATTTGCAAGAAGGTCCATTTTCTGTGAGTATATTCAATTTTCTGATAAGTGGAGAGCCAAGAGCCTGTTTCTGGGGGCTAACACTGCTTGGTGACAGAAACCACCCACCACAAGAACCACCAAACATGGGACAAGCACCTGGGGGCCCAAGATGCTGCAAGGTCTCCTAACAACTTTTAGGAAAAACACCTGCATGAAACCTCTTTCAAGGTCCTAAATCCCTTCTGGGATTTTACAGCAGTGAAAAAAACCCATAAATAAAAGGAAGCAAAATCAAATTAAAATGAAAATAACCCATGCTTACCTGCTGGTGGAATCAAACACAAATTTCCTTCCTAGTCCAAAGAGCATAAAAGCAGTATCTCACTACTGCTGTTGTAACAGGTGGGCTTTTACATTCAGTGTGAATAATAAAAAGTACCCCACCTGTCAAAAATCCATGGCAACAGGACATTTAGTGAAGCTGTCTTCTCACTGACGGAGCACAGGGGAAAGGAAAGAAAAAGTAAAACATTTGCTTATCTGCCATGGTTATTTTCTGCAGTGAAATCTGTCCACCAGCCCTTGCCATATGTGCTACCCGTTCTGTTTGGAGAGATGAAGGCAGCAGAAAGCTGTCCATCAAGATGCTAAACCTTCTGGAAAGCCCTCCCCTGTGCACTTTGCCCTGAAACAGGGACCTTTGTGGATGAACAGAAAACACTTAACTAGATTAAACATAGCTGGTTCTGGAGCATGCACAGAGACAATCGGATTGGATTAATTCAAATTTTAAGGAGCTGAAGTGAAGAAAATAAAGAAGGAAACAGTGAGCTATGTTTCCTCTTTCTGCTCTTCTGTGTAACAGCCCCCATCCCTATGGGTGTGCATGCAGAAAATTCAGGGAAACAACACTTGGACTAATCACAAAATGACTTTGATGACAAGAGAGAAGCTGGGGGTGTATGGGTGGAAAGAAGGATAAAAGAACTTTCTGGGTCATTAAATCTCAGGACTAGTTATTTTTAGGGAGAAACACCAGCTCCATTTTGTCCATCAGGTTTACACCACCTTGTGCAATGTGTTAAAACTGTTTTCCCCCATTAACCACAACCCAAGTGATGGTGGAAAGCTATTTTGAAAGGTAAACAATGTTGTTACTAAACAGTTCTATAACTCAGCCACAGCATGAAAAAAAAAATAAGCTATCTCTACTGAGCTAACAAGAGGGAACAACCTCTCTCAAAACAAGGACTTCTTAGATCTGTGAGAGATGAAGCCAAGAGACACACTTTACAGACAGCTCAGATAAATGGTAAGCCACGTGTTGTCCTTGCTCTGCAGGAAAGCAGGCAGTCATCTGCAGGAGCTGCAAGAAACCCGCAATGACCTATGCCCAGAGGAATAAACCTGAAAGTACAGGAAAAAGAGTGCAGAGGATGGTCTAGACAGAAGGTCTGTGGCTTCAGCTTCCAGCCTCAGCCTGCCAGACAGCACCTTGGCAGCTGAGAAACATCACTTGAAGAGCGAAGGCAACCCCTTAAACCGGTCTGCCCAGCCTAGAGAGACTGCTTATTTTCTCCCTGATGAAAGAAAACAAGTATCACCACATCTTCAAAAAGGAAGAAAATAAAAGCCTTCTCAAGCCCACATTTAAAAGAGTGTTTAACACAAGCTATCTACATGCAGGCCAAATTAGCCAGGAGCCATGACTTGCTTGTGAGCAGGGGTACCACAAGCAGAGTGACTAGTCCTCCTGCAGAATCACCCTACTTGGTTTGCATCCCAGCGCAACCACGGAGCAGGGAAAGTTGTGCTGGTTCCAGCCACCTCTTGGTAAGCAGGTGACTTGTACTGAAAGCATCATACCTGAGCAGCCACTACCTGTGCATGGGAGTGATGTTGGGATGCCATCCGCTAGCTATCACTTAACTCCATGATAAAGGCAAGTTCTTTCATTTTTAATGTCTTAGGATGGTGACTGCACCTCTCCCTACTAAGTCTGGTGAGGACATTTCACTTTGCTGCTGTACACAGCAATTTCCCCCCATTTCCATGGAGAACCCCTGATCCATACAGAATGGTTCTTATCAGAACCAGCTGCTTGACCCAGTTTAAGTCCATACAAAAGGCAGAACACGACCTGTCTTCATGCTTATGCTTGTATAATACTTCATACCAAACAACCTCATATTGTTTTGTAGGACACTTGCAAAAAAACCCCAAGTGTCTTCACACTCAGATCTGCTTATGCTCACTACATCTGTGTATTGCACCTCAGACACACTTACTTTCTACAAGACACTGAAAATAAATGGCTCGATCCATCATCAGCATTTACATAACAAGAACAGGTTGGATCTAGAAGCTGGGGTCTTAAATAAACAAATATTATCTTAAATAACAAACATTTAAATGTTTTATATGTTAATAGGTCTTTACATACAGAGCAGATTAGCGCTTTATCAGGGCCTCCAGACAGGATTCGGAGAGGGAAGTGGACACGGAGTTGACTATGTAAAGTCAAGTCTGGTTATACAAATTTGACTGAGACAAGAAATGGAAGTGAAGAAAGCACTGTATATGATTCCTACAGTTGGACTAAAACAAGATGTTCCCACTCCAGCCCTTGTAATTCCACAACCACCAAGAAAGAGTGCAGAAAACATTTGTTGAATGAAAAAAACAGCCCCAACAAAAAAACCCAAACATTTTTCTGAAGACATTTCTCTCTCTGTTAACCAGGTTTGCCAGCTGTTGATTTCAATTACTTTCCCTATTAGCTTGGCTGAGTGCCTGTTTGATATGTACTTGCACATACAGATAGGTATATAGCTTAAAAAATAGAATTTCAGCACCTATTAAATAGGTAGGCCTTTACAGCAAAGTTATTTATCTGTCTGAGGTGCAAAGTTTGGCAGCTGCAGCGTCCCCATTGGACCACCCTTAGTGTCCTTAGAAATGAAATACTTTGGTAGTTGAAAGCACTGTTGAAAAACAGTCCTTGAAGATTCAAGTGAAAATGTTAGCAAAGATGCATAGCAACACGCAGTAGGCCAACAGGTCCTGGTATGTATTCTCAAATGAGTGACAGGAGCTAAATATTAAGCAGCGATCTTCTCCCTTGCAGAATGAGTAATGTGGAGGAGCGAGCACTGAACTGCTGCTACAGCATTTCTGGCTGTTTTTCTTGGTTGTCTCATTCTCTTTGTTTAAAAAAATTAGATTCCTTAAAGTCACACAAATGAAAATAATTACCTTCCAATGCAGTAGAACACACTAAAATAAAATCAATTTAAAAAAAAAAAGACCCTAGAAACAGGTAAGTGGTAGCACCTATGTAAACACTAAACTTGTAGCCATATGCAGAAATTATATCTAATATATCTATTTATATAACTATAAATAAACTAGCATAAAATTTGTCAGTAAAAGCACAAGAGGGTTAAGTGCTCAGAGTAGAGTATTAGTCCTACAAGCAAATAGGGGGAAGGATCACATAAGTTTGGTGGAGTGGGGAGGCATCAGGGCTCCAATTGCTACACACCTGTCTAACAGAAACAGATGCTGTTAAAAAAATTAAGGCCTGGAATTATGAAAGGAAAATGCATTTCAGTTCTCAGATACTTAATTATGAATTTGTCAAACATACAGAAGACATCTACTCACGTCAGTAGGGAATGAAGGTTCACCACATTCTGGGAAGAGAGTGGAAAGGAGCAGTGCAATAAAGAGCCCCACCAGGTAGGACGTTCAGATTCCTAACTTCAGGCACCAATTTTCTGTATCCGTGGTCAAAATGGCTCCAGCAACAGAGGCTGACAGAAGCATGCAACACTGGGAAGGAGCCAACCTCCTCCTACTCCTCCTCCCCGTCCAATCTCTTCTCAGCATGCTGAAATTTTGCATTTGAGATTCTGTGGAGGATGATACAATTTTCACTTCCTCATTTTATTCCATGTATTCAACCCTTAAGAGCTAGCTCTTAAACTACCAGTCTTGCTTTGAAGGATATTACTTCATTAGCATTGCTTTTGGAAAAAGGTCTTTAAGAGACAGACAATTCAGCCTTAGGACTGCCCATCTTCTTCGCACTCCCTAACCACAATGTTCATTTTCCCAAACCAAGCACTTCTCAACAAGTTAGGTTAGGTTCACAGACACACACACAAAAAAAAATCACACTCTCACTTATGTATATACTTTTTTCTTTTTTACTCCTAACCCATGCTAAAACACTTTCACATGTTTTATGCCAAATTCTTATATTAAACATTGTTTAAACTTTATAAACCTCTTTTTTTTATAATTGCCAAGAGACAGAAACCACCACAGACAACGTTCCTACTGCACTGGTAGCTGTGCAAATGAAACCAAAAGATTATGCTGTTTCTGAGATAAAGATTCACATTCTCGTGGGACCATTTTTCATAAAAAAAAGAAAAAAGGAGCAGTGCTACACACCAAGACAATAAGATCCCAGAAATGCTACACAAGGTCCACTGCTGCAGTACATACTTGCCTGTCCTTCCTACACAAGAAGTAGCAGTAGCAGCTGTGTTAATAAGGCCAGGCTAACTTAATGCAACAGCACTACCATGCAATGGAATATTTAGAAATAATGTACTTCCAAGCTTTTCTGTTTCTACCAGCAACAATGGGGATTTATGGCATGCAGGTTAGAACTGGATGATAAAGGTCCCTTCCAACCCAAACTGTTCTATGACTCATTCTGTGACTGAAAGAATTGGTCAGAAGTTCACCTACAAACTTTCAGCTCATAAAATCCAGATCGTGTAAGAAGTTATTCAAACTTTCTATCAAGTTCAGAGTAGCCCAGAGGCTCACAGGAACAGGATCTAGTGGGCCATTTAGACTAAGCCACTAAGCATCTTCACCTGGCAGAGGGATACCCAGGACATGAGTGCACACTTAATCCTAAGAAGTGTCCCTTCTGCATCAAGCTTGCAATATACAGAAGTACGAGGGAATCAACACAAAAAATTAGTCTGTTCTAGTTTCCAGCTAGGCACATACATTTGGGTCACAAAAGTAATATTTTGCATTTCTGTAAAGAACTGTTTTAATACTGAGAAAAACCCAAAGCAAACATAACAAAAACAGCCTTGATTTTAACTGGTTTTGAGATTTAAAAAGCTAATAATTCCAATTTAATGAGCCAAGAGGTGGGCAAACCTTGTGGCCTTCACCTTGTCCTTTATGCAATCTGAAAATCAGGAATGCAGTCAAGAGCACGGTATGATTTTAATTCAAAGGAGACAACTTACTTTAAAAGCAGCAGACATTGACAAGCAACACCATCAGTCATACAGGATGAGAACAGAGAAACAAAAAATAAAATCCCAGGTATCTACTCTGCCTCCACATACTGAGTGACTGTAAAAAAAAAGGGGGGGGGGGGGGGGAGAAAAAGCCCTGAAAGGTCACCCTAGCTGAACAATTTTAAGATGGAAAGGTAAAACCATTCAGAGAACTGAGAAGCCACACTAGAAAGCTACTGAAATAATATAACATACTTTGGCTAAAAGGAGTAGTTTGCATACATTTCCCTTTATGAACCTCAGAAAGGGAAATATATGAACTTGGCTTTACTGCTGATCCATACAGACCTGTTCAACTGAACGTGAAAGTTTCAGTGAGATAAAATTCTGAACTGATAATTATTTTGTCTTGAAAACATGTTGTGTTCCTTTAGCTTCAATCAATGCCTACTAATAAATTGAATTAATTTAAAGCTAACAGGGTTTACTATTAGTCTGGGGGTGTTTTTTCCTAAGTAAATGGCAATAAATCACTGTGCTTTTCTCATATGCATCAGAAGACGAATTTTCTTTAGGGTTTTGGGTTTTTTCCGATGCTAGATTTGGGTAACAGTTCATCTGCTAGGGCTTCAGATGCAGATGCAATGCAGCTGAGAGGATGCTTTGGCTCAGATTCCCATTTAGCTGCAAACTGGGGGTCAAAGCATGTAAAGCATAGCTATAAAACTTTGTCCCAAATAATTATTGTAATCATTGGTACACAGCATGCTTAGGGTAAGAAAATACACAAACAAAACCAACAAGCCTCACTAACAATTTCAAATGTTCAACTAAAAAAAACTTCCTAACAACCAGACCTGAAACCTCAGTCACTTTCACATTCCTTTATCTCCCCATTCCCCCTCCAAAAATTCGGGAAAAGCAATGGAATAGGAATTATTATTCTGAGACACACATTTCCACCTGAAAACATTAAGTGCAGTTACTTCAAAAAACCTACACACTAGAGCTGTTATCTTTTATTTTTCTACAAAGAAGTCCTGAAAGCAAACAGATTTAGTACAAAGAAGGAACAAAAACATTAATGATCTGTTTCTTGTTCTGTTTTTTTTAAGAAGTATATAATCCATTTTGATTTTTAACAAGTCTTAACCAGAAGACTTGTGCTACTTAAAGTTTGCATGCACTGCTGAATGCCCAACAAAATGAGAAGCCTTATTTTGCAAGGTGGTTATAAATACTACCTGGAAGTTAACTGGGGTTTCTAGGATGCCTACTAGAAAACCTTATGGATAACTGTACAACTATTACTACATACGTATCCTAGGAGACCAAAGAGCTTTCGCATTTAAGAGCTTATTTCCCAGCCACCCTCTCGATACACATCTCATGCATTTATAAATAATACAAATAGCCATGAGAAAGAAGGACGTTGGTTTAATTTCAGCAGAATATTCACTGACCTCTGCTTATTTCAGCATGAATGTTTCATTTTATTTCTCTTCTCCTTTTTACCTTCTGATTACAAAGATGTCAGAATCTCACCCAATTCATGAAATGTGTTTTAAACTTGAATTTTACAACTGAGCAACACTAAATTTTTTTAATCCCCCCAAATTAATATACACATATGCAAATCACCAGAAAGAGCTTTTGTATTCATGCAAGTGAAATTTAGATTCCTGACCACAACACTTTCAAAAGCATCAATCTGCTAAATATATCATATCAGCAAATCATATAATTTAGGAAAAACCCTCAGAAAGAGAAATGCAAAAAAAAACCCAACCACCCAATTTGAGAGAGACTCACTTTACACTTTGGATTAGAATAGCCTGTGCATCTGAAACAAGCCAACTCGAAAGCAACCACTTCTTGTTTATAATTCACAGGGTCTAACCTGCAATTAAGCACTCAGTGCCCAGACTCTAAAGAATAGCATCTCTAAATGCCAAGCAGAGCTCTGGAAACACCCAGGTATGATTCCTTGGCAGCCAGCACCGAGCACCAGCTGCAAAACCTGCAACACAGAGCACAACAGCCCCTTCCCTTCATCATGTTTTTAGTTTACATTTCTTATCCTTCCATTCCAGTGGAGGCAAGGAGGGAGTACAGCTTACCTGCCCAACATCAAGGAAAGAAGAACATACTGCTGTTCTCCTGGAGGAGGGAGTATCACATGACAACAGGGAACTTCAAGGAAAAAGGCTGTTGGCATGTCGGTATACACAAGTTAATTCATGGGTGGGTAATTAAAACAGGACCAGCCCCTCCTATAACTGGTAAGCACCTCTCAGGGTTTGATTTACTTAAATAGTAAATTCATCTAATCACCAAACATTGCATGAATACAAGTGAAGCCCTAATAGCTGTGGCTCAGTAAATACTAACCAGAGCAGAAGCCAGTGTAAAAGAACTGCAGGCACTCTCTTACACTGTGTCCTTTTCAAATCCTAAACCCAACACTAAAATCAGCCGCAGGCTAAAATGTCACCAGCAATTTCTCATGAACACATAATGTGCTACTATAACTAGTTTTGTAAGCACACCCAGCAAGCATGTGCAGGTATCACACATAGAGGAACACTTACAGTAACTCCACATATACAGTGACTTTACAACATACACAGGATGTTACAAATCTCTGTCATGCTCTCCACATGCTACGTGCTACGAATATTATGTAAAGCAACACAATGTTTGCAAGACAAACAACTAGTTGGATTATATAATGTTATTTTTCTTTCCTCCACCCTCTATTTAAGAAAACTGTGCTTTTTAAAAAAGAAAATACAAATGAAATGTTGAAGCTCTTCTCAGCTGCACAAACTTTCTGAAAGTCTCAGTTTATGCAGTTTTAAAATTTGGTATTTCAGTACTAGAGGGACAGTCAGTTCCGAAAGTTAATTTTACATCCTGAAATTACTCTGCTTTTGTCAATTAAAAAATAAGAAAAAAAAATAGTTTTCTGTTCGTCTTTCAAAGTAACTAACTTCCTGGATTTTTGAATACTAGATATATAATGCATATTTGCAGATTCACAAATTACAAACTACTGTCTTCCATAAAAGCCTCTATAAAGTGCAGTATATTGGATTTCAATAACTCCACTTTCAAGCTGAATACTTACATATTATTTTCCCACTATACTGGACATAATACACATGACATGCAGGAAAGTCTATAACCAGCTACATGCAATAACCACTATATCCCTCCAGACACCATCCTCTCCCTTCATTTACTTAGTTTGTGGATGAAAAAAAATCCTTAAACCTAAAACCAACATCATAAATCAGCAGCAGACAAGTATGATCCATCAGCAAAGGGTTCAGTTTGAGGTCTTGGTAGATGCTTCAGCAGACTTCAGGGTGGTCTTTATAACACTCTGCACTTAAGAAAACACGATTGCAAAGTAGATTACCCACCTGAACAAGTACCAAAACTGTTTTTCTTGACTGTTCCTGGCATGGCATGGTCTTAAACAAACGGGCTTGGATAAACAGCATAATGAAGAGGACTGATGTCCTTCTTGTTCACTGGAGAGCTATGTGGCCTAGATGAGACATTACCCCAGCTGAGGCCACCAAACCAGTTAAATAATTTGTCTGATGAGAAGTGAGGCCCGTTCTGCTGCTTCCTATGAGATAAAACACGCGATGGTATTTCAAAGACCTAGAGGACACTACAGAAACTTTTGACCTCTATTAGAGACATTTCCAACAGCACTAAAATGACGATGTCAATGATATTCATGCTAGGCTAAGGGCATTTTCTTTGGGTTTGAGTATTTGCCTGTAATATTCCATCTGGAGAACCAGTATAAACCAATACCAGCTACAACATTCCTCTGTCAACATACATACGTGGGCTTCCTTTAGCATGCAACTGTCATTAATTAAAATAAAAGTCATGGCTGGAAATAGCATTTGCCAACATACCAAGATTTTTAACATAGGGATCTCAGCTCTGCTGTGAAATGGTGTGGTGAAATGCCACGCAGCAAAGAAGGAAATAAAAGCAGAGCCCTCATCCTGCCACAGAGAAGTAGCTCCTCAACCCAGCCCTACCACAACGAGATTCCCTCTTGGACCCCCAAGCATTAGCACTGCTTTCGCTATCAATGAAGGAGGAGGAGAACAGACAGGACCTGCTTGCTCAGTCAACAGGCTGAAACACAGTTCTGTATTTGAGCCCCAAAATTGGCTTCAGGAGCTTTGTCTTTAAAACACCTGAGTGGCTGAAGGCAGCATGTTCTCCTCCTGAGTGAGGAACCTACTCCCTCCATTAGCATGGGGTTTAATATTCAGACTGCTTTTTTTGCTGTGCTTTGCAGTAGGAAAATCAAAATGTTAAGATTTTATTTCAACTAAGCGTGCCACATGATTCCAATGAGCAGCTGAATAATGAGATTTTATTGTAAAGAAAGCAAAACTCACCACAAACCCCCATATTATACTAATCTCAAGAAAAACAATACAATTTCCAAAGGAAGAAGGAAACAACTTTTACCCTCATTAAAAAGTTGAGAAATGTGCACACCATCACTAAAATATAATTAATACACAGCCTTCAGAAGAGTCCAAAGGAGCAGTTTAATTAACCACCTGCTGATTTCATAAATGACAAGAACACACAAAGGTAATGGCACCTTATAATTGAAAATGTCCTGTTTATTTAGCTGAGTAATTGTACTGGTTTATATTGTGCATAACTATAAGGAAACGCATTTCGAGCTTATGACAACTTTAACTTTGTAAGGTGTGACAGAACAACATTCTGCCCATAATATAGTCACTGTATACTCCACTTACATGAGGTTCTTGGGTAAAGGTATCAAAGTCGCTGACAACCACAAAGGTCTTAACCTTTATGAACTCTTTTGATGGGCTTCTTCCATGCCCTCTTCAAAAACACAGAAGAGCTGGGAGGAAAAGACAATTTTATTGGTATGCCACTTCAAACAAACTATTGCTCATGTAGGGACTTAGTTTATATCTGTAGCTCTCCAACTTTCATGCTAAGGAATCCTTTATAAGCCCTGTGAAATATTTCTGTTGACAATCTTGTAAACTCATTTTGCAATTTTTCACTCTCTTCCTTCACCTGGGAGAAGCTTCCTTTCAGCTGCTACATCCTTCATTACAGCTGAAGAGAAGCAGCTTTCTACCAAGGTAGAAAAACAAGGTAACAAAAACTGTGAAAAGCTCTTCCTTATTTTTTCCATTTGATTTTTCAGGGATAAAGCTAAACTGAATTAACATTCCTTCTTGCGTTCACAAAACTCAAAATGCCTTTGTACTGCTACATTACTACCATCAGAATCTATCTGACTGAACGCTAAGCAGAGCAACATCTGAATTTGTAAGCTGTCCATCTTCCTATCTAATGGACACACTAAGAGCATTCATTTATACCTGCTTTGGGGCATACATAATTTATAGTAACAGACTGAAGAGATTCTTCAAGCACAGCAGTCTCCACTAAAAAGCTGATTGCCAGACTAAAAGACTTTCAGGGCTCAAAAAAATACCATAAAATGAACCTCTGCAGTCTGACACCACAGCATCTGTGGTGTGTTAGGATGGATGCATCTGCCTTGTGCATCGGTGTCAGGATCTCTGGTCCCACTTGTCCCCCCATCAGCAGCCCTGGGATGACTTCAGTGACTTCATGGGGCATTGGCTCCCCACCCACCTGCCACAGGAAACACATTTCTTACCAGAAATTGCACCCTTAAGTGCCAATCCCAACACTATACGATGTATCTAGCTGAAGTGATTAGTTTGCTTGCACACATTAAATACATGTTTCTGCAATTTTGCATCCAACAGTTAAATCTTTACTTACTGATATTAACTAGTCATGTTTACTCTTCCTGAGGGTTTCCTATCCTTAAGTGGTGTTTCTGATATTTACTCAGTCCATTGCAAATCATTACCAGGCCTACCTAACCATGTTAGCTGCCTGTCAGCATTGCCACCAGATACATAAACATCTCTTTAAAATGATAAAACCTCCCACTGCTTTTATGAACTATGGTTTATTTACTAATTAGTTGAGGAAAGAGGGCTTTTTGAATAAATACCATAAAGCAGCCTCTAATTATTTTTATAACTTAAAAAAAAAAGTCTTTCTAGCTTTCATGTATTAACTCTTTTAAAGCATTCACATCAGAAACCAACAGGTACCTCCTGTGCACCATACTTCAGCAACAGCACTTTCGGGTTTCTGGTTAACACTCCCTGATGTATCCTTCCTTGAAGAACCCTTAGGCATCTTACCATGGGACTGAACACAGAGCTGTTTTCCAATGGTTAATCATGATGACTCCTGCATGTTTCCAGAATGCATTCATCCTGTAAATAGTTTAGATATTCTGCTTCTAAACATTATGGAGAATATATTTCTTAAACTGTGAGATATCATTCAACTGTCTGCAGCTCCCAAAATGACTTGGACTGCTCAATATTGCTGACTCATTTATAACATTTACTACTGCAATAAACTTTATCAGAAATGCTCACTTTCTTCCATACCACTAATACATTTTGAAAGAAAATAATGCTGAATGACTTCTTAAAAGAAATCCACTTACCCATGATACATAGTCCAAATAATTGCACTTAAATTTTCTGGAGTGGTCTTACCTGCAGCAGAAGCACAGCCATAGCACACACGCTTCACATACTAGGTTAACTAGTCAACAAGCAATAAAAAGAAACTAGCACACAGCTAGAGAAAGGCTTAAGCATACAAATACTTGCTACAAGTGTCAGGTCCCACTGGCGAAGTTCTCAAAGGTAAGTGACTTTTATGTGACTCATCAAAAGTCACCTGGAATGTGGGACAGGGAAAGATGAACAGGGAGACCTCAGTAGGACAGAAGACTGAATTTTTCACTTGACTGAATTTTTTTTTCCCCACAAAATAGCAGAACTTGTCATTGAAGAGAGCACATATATCAGATCTTGGAGATCACCTTCCTCTAAACCTGCCTGCAGGAATCCCACACTGCTCAAATTTGCCTCTTCTTAAATGGGTTAAATGCTGCCTATTTCCCCCATACTGATTGATAAGCAGATTTTTTTTTCCTTTATAACACCATTCTCCCATGCTTTAGAGCCATTCTGGTCTGCAGCTTGTTTATGAAACAGGCCCTTCCCATCTCCCCAGGCAGCCCGGAGGGACAGGCAACAGCTGGATGGCCTCCCTCCTGCATCTCCGTGAGCTCTGAGACCACTCCTATGGAGATGCAGGATGAACAGGAGGAGATGAGTTATTAAGTCATCAATATACATACAAAAAAATAAATTATTTTTAATATTGCATGGGGAAGTAAGTAGTTTGTTACTTCCACCTTCTAGATTAATTTCTGCTTCCATTAGGTTCGCGGCACAGTGAAGTAATTTAAATCAAGGGATTTACAGCACTCTGAATTAGTTTAATAATGCTAAAGTTTACTGTATATATTCAAGTATTTAACTCAGAAGAGCTATCTCTTTTCACTGTTTTATCAAATTAGTTTAAAAATCTAATGTATTTCATTACCATTCCTGGTAGAGAATCTTATTTAAATTTTACAAGAACAATGAAAGTAAACAGTTCCATTTCATGTTTAAACACTTCAATCTTTACACTCAAAAGTATCCATTTAAATAATGCTTATTGCTACCGAATTAAGTTCTTTCAGTGCAGCAATACTCTTTTTTTGCCTTTGTGCCTTCCCTGCCACCAAAGAAGGCTTATGTTTGATTTCTACCACTGCACTGCCCTTCCATCCACTGTTATTTCACCACAGAATGTAATTTTCAGAGTGGCAGAGTCTTGCCTTGACTTTAAAAGATCACCGCCAAAAATCTCATCACTGCAAAACCTTCTTTGCCTTCTCAAAATCAGGATGAATAAAAAATAAAGTACTTTTGGAAGTGTTTTTCAGGTTTCCCTGCACATCAGCAGCTCAACAATCTGAAGACCAATGCCTCCGCATGTGACCTGCTTTCATACAGTCCACTCAGATTCTTCAAAGTTGCAGCTCAAGTGATATTTGTTATCTTTTAGCAAATACCTGCTACTGACTGTTGCCTTCAGGGTGGCTTTCACTAGCACTATCTCATTTTGGGTTTCCACAAAGCAGGAAAACACAGGTGTGCAGCTTCCAGGGCTCAGCCAAGGTAACTTCGAGCTTACAAAACCAGAATTTCTTACACTATCTCTACTCGCATCATGGTGAGAGTGTTATTTTTACAGTGTCTTAAGTTTGTGCTTTACCTGCTTTTAATGAATAAAAAACTATTCAAACAGAATATGGAGACTATCTGCCACAAAACTGACCTGGAAAACAACCTTAAAGTTCCTTAATGACACCAAATATCCTTAAACTCAATTTTCTGAATTGAGAGGAATCCACCCCACTGCTACATTTCCCTAGTAAATTCTTACACAAGAATTATATTAGGAATAGAGGACAAATTTAGTCCTTTGCATGCCAAAGTCTTCATTCAGTTTGTAGCTTTATGAACTCCAGAACTGTTAAATACATGTAAACCTCTTGAATAAATAAATAAGGCGCAGTAAAAATTTTTCTTCCAGAATTACCTTCCAGCGTAACTAGCATGGTACTTCTCCTTCACGGCAATATTATGTTGTGGTACTAACTCAAAAGTTCAAATCGTTTTCATTTCTTTATTACCAGTAGCAATCTTGAAAATGCTGCCATTAGTAGTAAATCTACATGAAGTTGCACTCCTCTGCTGCATTTTGTGCATAGCAATCAGTTCATAACGCAATCTTGTGTTGTTTAAAATTCAGTTTATTCTTCAATCACTCAGCTAGTCTGACTCTAATTTATTATATTTTCTGGTACATTTGATTTTGGATATTATGACATCCTTGGTCATGCCATTAGAGAGAAAACATAAAACGGTGAGGATGCCTAGGGACAGCTGAGAGTAAGATAGCAACAGCCTGGAAAATTAACAGTACCTCTGTCTCTGTGCTCAGCTAGACCTCTCCTGCATCACTGCTAAAAAAAATCAGGCAGTATTTCTTCAATATAGACCTGACATCCAGGAATAGCCTCAGAGGCAACATAAAAGCTCAGCTAGTGCAGTGGGCAGCTTGGGTGGCTGGGAGGACAGCTGGCAGCCTTTGAGCCTGCTGTGGCAGCTGAGTGGCAGAAGAAATGAAACACCAGCCCTGCTGCTGCTTGGAGCTTGTCAAAGAAACCAGTGCTGTTCTAAATGTCACTGATATACTACATACATTGATTATTTTTTTTTTTAGCATTGCATTGTCTCAGTCCTAGCTACCATTTCTTTCTCCCAGTACCCACAGTGAAATGAGAAGCCTTCTCAGAGCACTTTTCTTGAGAACCCTGGCAGAAGAGAGGGCTTCACCTCCCTCTCTGGCTTGGTGACCGACTACGTTAACCTTCAAGGCTTACTGCCAGCCCCACCTGCTTACTAAGGTGTTTGCCAGCAGGAGAAACTCTAACTGCACTGATTTGTCCTTCGAAGATGCATCCTATTTTGCTTAATTCTTACTTCCCCCTACTACATTTGGTGTTTGAACTCCTGCACCCAGCAGATGGACGGGTGATCCTGATGGAGAAACATCAGGCTACTGTATTCACATCTGACCTTCTCTACAACAGTTTCTGACAACTTCAGACATGAAAAATCCTTGTGTGTCTGCATGGCTTGCTCTGTCCCAAGAAAATTCCACACTGGGTTTTGAAAAAATTTAATTTCCCTTCTTTTGTCTGTTCTTCAGAAAGCCTGAATACAGTTTCCCAAAACAATACCCAAGAGTGAACACTTTGCAGGGAAAACCAGGCAGAAAACAAGGAAAACCCATGAGAGGCTGGCAGCACTGGGAAGAACCCAGAGTGGGAGAAAACCTGGTGGGACCAAAATGCTGTACTGATCATTTTGTCCTCCAGGAAAAACAGCCAACTACTTTTCTTCTAGTGGATAATAAAGTTTTTGCCTGTCCAAGTTGTCCTATAGCTCAAACAGTATTGCCAGGTTTTTCTACACCTCATCAGCAGTGATTTTACTAATGATATAGTTGCTGCAACTGTTCCAATTATTTAAAAACACAACATCAAAAATTACGTGTTGCAATGCTAAAACATGATGATTCAGGTTATACAATTAAGAAGTGCCACTTTTTAGCTTACCCACCACCTTTCAGCTTTCCCCACCCCTCTTGAGCCTGTGTTGCAATTCACTTGCTGATTTCTGTCCAGAAGCTTTTTTCCCCAGCAGTCCAGCCCCACACAAGGGGCAGCCACAAAAGGGAGTAGCATGAGGGATGCACAAGCACACTTCCAACTTTAGGTTGCTTGATTTCACATTAAAACCCCATTGAAAGAAAGTTATTGGTGCACAAGAAATATGGAGTATAATTTTAGCTTGTGAAGTCTGATGGAGTCAGGGCAAATTAGATAAGGTCACATCTAGGTGGGATGGAGTACTGGGACTGAGGGGCTATTCCCTCTTGTAAGTGCTGTCCCATGCCCAGCATCATGGAATATCACTGCCACAATGAGAGAAAAGAGCTTCTCTCATTTTGGTGCACGTGTACAAGGGAAACATAGCAACCAAGTTCTTTAAAAGCACCTGAGAACTTCCACTCTAGCCATTTTCTCTTCTCAGTCCCCTGTGCTCTCAAGTAACTTGTCTATGCTTATGCTGTGAATCAATGCACGAGCTCTGGTATCTCCTGCACCTGCTCTCATTACCTTATACTGGAAACAAACCATTGAGACCAGAGACCTGATTTCACTTCCCAGTGTGCAGAAAATAATCAACAATAATTGATGTCAGTCGGCTTCACTTGGGGCACTGCCTTGGGCACACAACGGAGACTTACAGTACGCAGCAAGAAAAGGAGGATTTGTATTTTATATGATTTGATAATCTGAAAAAATCCCTCAATAAATAAAGGAAGTTTACAGATAATCGTATTAAAGATTAGAGTTGTTCTAAAACAATGCAGAATGTATTTGAGAACATCTGGGAAGAAAGATGGCAGTTCTAAACGCAAAACCTTGGGGAGAAAATTTTTTCCTCCTCAAACAGAAAACAGCAATTCACTTTATTAAATCCTAATCCTCTTCAATTCATGTTAAGGCAGGACTTTTTTTCCACTGAAGAGTTTTATCAATCTATTTATATACAATTTTATAAATAAATATTTAAATATATTTAAATACAGGTTTGATATGTAATTACTTAATTAATCAATTATTACTATTGCTTCCATTTCATTTCAAATTTGAGAAGCAGGCTGATTTCAAGTTGGACATCTAAGCAAAATTTATAATTTAATAAGGACAGAACTTAAGCTCTACAGTAAATATATTCTGATAGCAAAAGCAATCCGATGTCTTTTTATATGCATGTATTCATCAGCTGGAAAATTAAAAAAACCCTCATTCTACCTTATAAATGTTATTAATTTTCCATCCCTCATTTACTGCTTTCCAAATCCTCGTTGTGGGGATTTATGTGAAAATCCCTCCAACAAAATGCATAAATTGTTCATGACATTGTCTATACTCAATGGTGGTAATCAATAATATTTATACCGATCTATTTAAACAACACATCATTCAACTTCCTCACTGCTATAACCACTGACAGCACCAGAAGAATAAAATTACTCCACAACCAAGAAGTAAAAGCAAAAACTACAGACTTGAACAGTAAGTAAGCTGGTAAAAACATACTGCATTGGATTTCTACAATGTTTTCACCCTCTGTAATTCAACTTAATTCTTCCATTAAAAAATGCTTAATATTAGAGTTAAATCTGGAAGTTTTTCAAAGTTAAGATCTGAAAAGAAAGAAAAGAGAGCAAAAAAAGTTGAAAAAACCAGTAAGTACATGGTTTGTTCTTCTCCTTTTCATTTTGCTTTATTTACTTATATATAGAAATTAATTTTATGTATACATGCATATGTAAAGCAAGTTAACGGACAAGTAGAACGCTAACTAGATTTGTACCAGCAACAATTCAGCCCTAGCAAAGGAAGCCTACAAGGCACACCTTGCTGTATCCAAATCATCACAAGTGTAGTGAACTCAGTGACTTCTCCATAAGCAGAAGCAGGCAGGACTCTTACACCCACAACTGCAGACTGAATTGTATAGTCAAGCTGTAGGGATGGCGACATAGGACTCAACACGTGATACCTCACCTCAAAAATAGCATATATAGGATAACACCTGCTTCTAACATATGTGGGTGCTTTGGAGTGAAGTCCCTTCAACTTGTACCTAAAGACAAACAATACTTGTTGTGAAATCTGTATGGTTTTGATCATATTTAGGAGACAACATGTCAAGCTGTATCCAAAATTTCTTCATCAAGTATCTTCCACTTCATAATGGCATGACTCTTTGTTATGAACAGTTCCTGGCTTCTCAGCTTTCCAAACTTTTCAAAATACAACTTACGCTTCTGCAGCATTTCCCTACTTGATGGCACACAACCCTTACTGCAGGAGAAAGAACTGTTACAGTTTCATTTCACACTCTGGTAACCCAAAATTCTGCATTACAGCTCACTTTAGTGTTAATTTTCCACAGATTCTCTTTTTCTGCTTACATAGCAAGACAGCTCAGGTCAAGTGCACAGACAAGCTGTGCTGCTGATTCTCTTTTTACCACCACTGAATCACCTTCACTTTTGCTTCACTGGGAAGTTATTTTCCCTGCAGAAAGCAGGAGAGACAGAGTCAATAGATAAGCCAGCAGTTATCACTCAGAATGGATTTCAAAGCAGGGAAAAAAGCTCTGCACACAACTAAACCTGCAAGTATTACTTATGCAGGATCATGCCTGCACTGCACAAATACACCATGGCAGGTATATTTGCTGCTGTACATGCAATGAAGCCTAATGCAGCTTGTGTCACTTCCAGACATAAACAGATACATACCAGAAGTTATAGAATGTGAAAGTATTAGTGCTGAACAGACATTCCGATCTGTCTCCCAGATAACAGGTACGAAGAGTGGTTATTCTGCCAGAAAAATAGATACCTCTTTTCACTGGTGATTTGAAAACTACATACATCTGGTGGCTGTTGCTGAATTCTTATAAAGCTTTGTAAAGTGTATGTATAAATCTAACTTACGTACCTTTTCAAGATACTCAGACGAAATGCAGGACAGATCCACAAGTACACAAACATATCTGTATTTTTAGCCTAATATAACTTGGATGAGATTAGCTTTAACTTTAGCATTTAAAAGAAATTAAAATAGTTAAGAAGCAAACCTATATTCCAAAGGCATTCGATACTGAACAAACAACATTTTATAATGGTTTAGTATAAGGCAGAAAACCCTGTGATTTTTAAAGACTGTCTTTAGAAGCAGTAATGACAGCTTAGTAATGAACTACTTGTAAAAACAGTCCAGAAATTGACTTCTACTAATTCTTTATTAACATAAATGCAAGAACATGCAAAGAGACTGAATTATTTTACTAATTCACTGGGTGAGCCTTCATTAGCTTCTGTCAGTAACAATAAATTGCTAAGAAAACCCCTTTAGAGCAAACAAAACAAAGACAGGAAGAAGAAGCCAAACAGAAGGAAATCTTCATGAACCTGTTCTGGAAGAAGCACGACTGAAAAAAGGTTTTGAAAAGTTCAAAAACAGTGTTACTTCAATGAACAGTTGGAGCAGTCCCACAGAGCAACAGGGGTTTGGATGATAGCTACAGTGCACACATACGACACCAAAGGTACAGTTATACCTGTATTATCAGAATGGGATTTATAGAAATGTCTTTGAACATGACCAGAAATTTTATACAACAAATCAGAATCTATGTGGTCTTGTAATGCATCAATCAACTTTAATGTGCAGTTATTTCAGTCTGGTTACAAAGAAATTTTGAACAATTTGACTAAAAAGAATACAATGGAAGATGATGATGATATGGAGCAGAGAAACAGATCTAACAAAAAGAAGCAAAAATGCATGAAGGGTGGACTATTGGCAAATAAATGCATTAACTCGGAAGTTACAATAAGGTATCCTCTTCATGCAGTGGCAATAGCTGTTGCTGTTTCTTTTCTATAAGCTCCAAACACGTAGAAGCAGCTTCATATGGTCCACATGTAAGTACCTAATTCATTGCAAATATTCAGGACACTGCCCATGAGGCACATACAGATATTAACATCTCCAATGTCCTCCCTGAAATGTGATTTGTTCTAGATGTAGGCTACCCATCATCCAGATAACAGGTAGATGAAGGCTGAAGCACGTATTAGAGTTGTTAATGCTACTCTGCAAATTGTGTTCCTTGGAAGGGAAAGTCACCCTCTTCTACACCAAGTAAATCTAGTGATAAGATGGACTCGGAGAGCACTGTTCTGCTCATACTGTTACTGTAGATGGTGGAAAACTAACTGTGTCGAAGTCAAACTGTGATTAGCTTAAGAGCCTTGTGGGGGTTATGCTTCTTCTCAAAAAGAAACATCATCATTGTTTTGGTGGTGTTGCAGGTAGCAGTGTCAATTAGAAATGATTTGGATGACATCACTATATCTGCAGAAAACCCCAGTACAGCTGTATTCTACTGCCACAAAAATATATTGCTGATAGAAACTCTTACGTCTCAGGACTAACACAAGGTGCACAATAAAAAGTGCATTCATGTTATGACAAAGTAAAATGCATTAACAAAGAAGGCTTGCTGATACCAGCCAAGCTATTTTTGTAAATGAAGAATTTGTTCAGGAATGTTAACCAAAATTTGTTAGCCAAAAAATCACGATATGCCTAGATTCTGAAATGTTGCTTTGTGTCAGAAAAAAAGCCTATGGGTTGATGCTTTCAAAGCAAACACAACATTCCTGTGGCAGAACATGATAGCTTATGCGAGCACAATATAGCATCCACTGAAAACCGCTTTCCATGAACTGGTTTCATTACACAAGTCAGTGATGCTTTTCCTTCATCTGTTAGTCTTGCTTGAATTTCCATTTGCTTCTGCTGTGCCAAAAACCTCTTCTACACTAGCTTTCTTTTTCCTATGTATGAACTCAGAAATGAGGACTAGCGCCCATCTGAAGAACAAAGCCCCAGGAAGGTAAGAACTTAAAATCCTCCGTCACTAGTACACTTTGGCCTTTCAGGACCAAAATTTTGACACTGAATTAAGAGAGGGTTGTCTGTGGAGGAGAGCTTGGATTCAAGTAAAAATTGCACGTAAAGAAAAAAAAATCATGATGAGTAGAACTTCAAGAGTTGATAGAAGTGTCAGTGTGTAGGAGCACTGACTTGAACCCAATAATAAAGTGTGTTTATTCACAATCGGTTTTGAGCCAGCCAACCCCCAGGGATGCACAACACAGGCATCCTGACAGCTTCCATTGAGTTTGTGTGACTACTTTGGAGATGAACACGAGAACATGCAGTGGCAGTGCTGTCTCAGGGGTTAGGGTAGGGAGAACAGCCTATAGCACGCTTCAACATCATTCCCACTGCAAAGAACACACCAATGCAGAAGCAAACAGGGCAGCTTGCCGCTTATTTTTCCCCACTGTGCTGAACAACATTTGACAGCACTACAACACTCCAGGCACCCTGATCCAAAAGCCCCACTTTGCCTTTCTATAACTACTGGGTTCCTCCCTTTGTCCAGACACATTTGGGTTCTCCTTTAACATGCACCACTGACACTTCTGCTCTGTTGCTAGAAACATTCTGGGAGGAACAAGACAAATAAGTCGTCATCTTCATGATCTAGAACTGCCTATCACTATCATTTACAACATTTTAAAAACAGTTCAGCTCATATATTGCATTTACTCCTTCATCAAATTGCATTTTGCTCTACAAACAAGCGTTCTTCATAAAAATTCTGTACACTCCATCAAACAGTGGCTAAGCATGACAAATCTCTGCAATGAAATATAAAAACGCAATCTTTTCTTCAGAATGAAGGAAAAACAGGCAGGCAGAATGCAATACCTATCACTCCATCCCAAAGTAAACCAACTTTGCCTGAGTAAAAATTCATTTCCATAAAATACTGAGCTGACACCTTTATAGCCTCACAATTACTTTCTTACCCAATTTGGTCGGCTTTGCTGTGATGACAGCAAGAAAATTCTAGACATTCTTAATTAAATACCTCAAACCCAGAGCAACACCACAACTTGCTTAATTATAACAAAAGTGATGCTGCAAATATTGAGCTACGTCATCCCAAGGTAGCATTTTTTAAAAATAAGAATAGTTGCCACTCGTTGAGTGGAAAATTGCAGAAATGGAGAACAATTAAACTCTTGCATGTTCACAAGTTACCTGATTTTGTATGAAACAACTACATACTTAAGTTTTCTTTCACCATCTAGTGCACAGCTCAGTGTGAGAGACTTGGCAAGTCCCCTCTTCTTCCAGCCTTCAAGTTACTTGTAAAAATAACATCAATAGAAATAAGCACCTATGAGTACATAAAGGATCGACACCTACGCAAATTTATACCACCGAAAATACTTTAGAAATGAGAGATGCCTGTGGTTGTGACAAAGCACATTTGCAAGGATGAAGTTAGCCCAGGTAGAACACTGCTACCCCCTGTAACGCAACAGCAAGATGGGAGCATCTCTCTATGTGCCAGCAGCAGACATCAGCAATCTACATCATTTCATGCAGAATACAAAACAGTCAGTATGAAAGCTCATGATAGGTTTATCCCATGAACTTTTCAAACCTGACCCTGGAAACATTTACATGCAGGCTTAACATTAAGCCTAAGAACAGACCCACTAATTAAAAAAAAATACTTAGGTGTTTAAAATTAAACATATGTAAGCGCAAACATCTAAAGAATTTGGGCCAAAAAACCCAAAAAGCATACACCATAATACTACTGTTTTCTAATGCTCCATAAACTTTATGACCCAACAATTACATAATTTAATACCAATATTTAAAAGAACTTTCATCTTTGAAGGTCACTAGAATTTCTAAACAACAAACTCCACTGACCTAATAAAGCAATTAAGCAGCATGCGATTCAATGGTGTCACATTAAAATTGCTTCTGCAAACCAAATAAACCAAGAATTTTCAAATATCAGAGACAAGACAAGACACTGGGGCAACCAGTTTCTTCTGTTGCCTTATACCAGGGAGTCTTTTAACACTAAATGAATGCTGTTCTTATCAGTTGCAGCTCTTAACATCTCACAACTCTTTAAACAAGCAGCATCTTGCTGATCTATGACATCAATTTATATTAATCCAATGTCTAGTACACATCATATGTTACTTTGATATTGTTGGTATCACTTCTTTGCAGCTGCTTTCAATTATACTAAGATATTTTTTAAGACTACAGAAGAATGGGGAAGAAAAAAGGGGGATATTTTGAAGTATCTTCAAGTAGACAGTTTGTGCTGGGTTTGGCTCGGAGAGTTAATTTTCTTCATGGTAGCTACCAGGAACTATGCTTTGCATTTGTGCTGAGAACAGTGTTGATAACACAGGGATGTTTTCATTACTGCTGATCAGTTCTTACACAGTCAAGGTCTTTTCTGCTTTTCACATCACCCCACCAGCGAGTGGGCTGGGGGTGCACGTGAAGCTGGGAGGGAATATAGGCACAAAAGTGAACCCAGTGGACCAAAAGGATATCCAAGGCCATACGGCATTGTGCTCAGTGTATAATCTGGGGAAAGGAGGAGGAAGGGGACACACACATACACACCTTCAGAGTGGTAGTGTTTGCCTTCCCAAATAACCATTGCACATGATGGAGCTCTGCTTTCCTGGAGATGGCTGAAACACCTGCCTGCCGATGGAAAGTAGTGAATGAATTCCTTGTTTTGCTTTGCTTGCACATACGGCTTCTGCTTTACCTACTGAACTGTCTTTATCTCAACCCATGAGTTTTCTCACTTTTACTCTTCCAATTCACTCTCTCATCCCATTGGGCAGGATAAGCGGGCAGCTGTGTGGTGTTTAGCTGCCAACTGGGGTTAAACCAGGACAGAGTCTTAACTAGAAGCTAACAAACTTCTAGTGGGTTTTAGTGATACAGGCACGTAAATATACACCAAGCTCAGGACTGACAGGCTGATTGATGCAGGTAAAGCCTTACAAAAATCTAAGTTCCACCAAGGTCATCAGTGCTTCCATGCGAGCAGACTCCAAACAAATGCCAAAGACTGCGATGTCAAAGCAAACATTTTTGTAGTTACACATGACAGGTTTTAGCAAGCTTATTTTTAACCCAACTTAACTGTCTGAAGAGAACAGTACTTTTCCACCCAATAACTAGCTTCTATTCCTCTTGCAAAGTTTCATTCCTAAAATGTAGCTCTTTTCTTATTTATTTATTAAATTTATTTTAAATAGAATATTTGAGTACTGTGCAAGGACATCACATCATGTTTGTAAATCTCTGACCTGAGTCCAAAGCCCTGGGCTGTTTCTTGCTGAAGTTACTAGGCAGAGTTAACAGTCAGTAAAGTTTGAAACTCAGTGCTGAAAATGCTCATTGTAAAAGTAAGTTTTATTTTTTTCCCCCAACACCCATAGATTTTAGAATCATAACAACACAAGCACTTGAAAACATAACATTACATACTGATTTATAAAAAAATAAAAATCTAATTGGGCACAATGTTATTCTTTGCAGCCTCCTGAATTTGGAGTTAATCATTTCATATTGCATTTTGTTCAGGAAAGAGCACTCCTCCCTCAATGAGTGGATCATTTAAAAAAAAAAAAAGTAGATTACAAAGGACCCTATTAAGTCTTACAGTTCTAGCAAGTACGCTGATAAAGTCAGGGCAGCATATGGTACCAACATGTTTATTTTCCAAGTGGTAAGGACACTAACCAAAACCATCTGATGTTTCTTCCTAAGCCTCCTTGATCTGCTGCTGGATTGCAGCTTAGAATAAAGCATCACGAAGCCAAAAGGAACTGGGTAGAGGAATGAAAACAAACCAGTAATTCGAAGTGTTTATTTAACGGGAGCCTAGCTCAGAACAGTTTCTCTTTTGAACAGAAGCTCAGATGCATTTACGATTCCAAATTTATTTCCAGACTATCAAACGCACCCCAAAGCTAATCCGTAACAGACAGTTTGTGCTTTCCACGGAGACACAAACCCAAACCCATGATATCACGTAATTAAAAAAGGAATTAAAGGAAGCTCAGAAGTACTTAATAGTGGATTTATACAGAAGCAAACAAATCAGCGCTGTGCATTAGGAACACAGTAAGAAAAGTCACAAGGGACTGTCAGATTTGTCACTAACACAGCTCCAGCAACTGCCTTCTCGATAGTTGACTGAGTACTAATATTCTGTCAAGAGCAATGATAATTTTCAAGTACGCCTCGCTAAAGTTTAAAAAACACGTGATGTTTGAGTTTTTAAATCACGTTTCCCATGCGGAGAGCTAGGAAATAGGTGAAAACGTGGGGAGGCAGGGTCAGAGCGGCGAGAACTGGAGTCACCGCTCTGAAATAGCGGCCAAACCCACCGGCTTCGGGGACATTTCGCACACAGCTCCGAGTCCCTCTGGCGCAGCTGTAAAACACACAACCTGAAACCGGCCCCTGCAGCGGGGGGTTCGCCCGCAGCTGTTCTCCTGCCTCCCCCGCACCCGCCCGGGCAGCGGCGCCCTCCCCGCAGCCCCCGAGAGCGGCGCCAGGGACCCCGAAACCCCCGCGATGCCGAGTTGGGGGGGTCCTCGGGGAGGTGGATCCCCTCTCTCCCCGTGCGGGGCTTGCGGGAACGGGATCCCGAATTGGGAAAGGAGTGGGGGGGAGACACGCTGCCACCGGCCCCCGCACATCAGCCGGGCTCTGAGGACCGGGGGGGACCCGCACCTCGGCTGCCGAACGAGGGGGACTCCGCACCTCACCGGGACTCTCCCAGCGGAGGGGACCCTACCCGGAGCCCCGCGCCTCGGCTCCCGAATCGGGGGGTCCCAAGCCTCGGTTCCAGAATCGGGGGGTCCCAAGCCCCGACTCCCCAATACCAGGGGTCCCCGAGCCTCGGATCCCCAAATCGGGGGTCCCCGTGCCTCGGATACCCAAGACGGAGGGTCCCCGCCCCTCGAATCCCCAAGACGGAAGGTCCCAAGCCTCGACTCCCAAATCGGGCGGTCCTCACGCCTCGGCTCCCCAATACCAGGGGTCCCCGTGCCTCGGATCCCCAAGACGGGGGGTCCCCGTGCCTCGGAGCCCCAAGACTGGGGGTCCCGCCCCGTCCCGCGCTCGCTGCCCCGCGGCCGCGGAGCGTCACTCACCGCCGGCTCCGCGCTCGCCGCCGCCGCGCCCTGAGGCAGCGCAGCCCCAGCGGCGCTCGGTGCCGCCGCCCCGCGGCGCGGCCTATGGGAGCGCGGCCGGGCGGGGGCCGGCTCCGCGCCGTTCGCCCGGCGGAGGAGGAGGAGGAGAAGGAGGAGAAGGAGAAGGGGAAGGAAGAGGAGAAGGAGGAGGCCGGCTCCCCGGCAGCGCCCCGGGACCCTCGGGGGGAGCCGCGCGGGGCCCGGTGGGCGGGGGCTCCGCTCGCCCCGCCCCGGCCCCTCCCCGCCGGGGTCCTCGCGGCCTGCGGGACGGGGCCTGAGCTCGGGGCGGCGGCGACATGGAGGAGGACCCGGAGCTGGAGAGGTGGGTGCGGGGAGGCCGCGGCGCGGGGGCTGCGGGGGCAGCGGGGCCCCCTCTGCCGAGCCGGGGGGGGTGGGGGGCGACTCCTTCGGAGTGTGGATGGGAAATCGATGAATTCTTCCTGTGGAATTGGGGAAATCCGCGGTCGGGAGGAAAATAATAATAATAATAGTAATAATAAGCAGTAGCTCTTCCTGTGACGCGTACTGGCAGCGTTTAGAAGCGCGATTGAAAAGCGTGGGGCGGCTCGTCTCTCCCAGGTTCTAATTCGGTGATGAGGTGCGCCGGGGGAAATTAGAAGAAAAACGGCCTTAAACTCCTGTTGTTGCAAGTTTGGGTTCAGGGCTGGAGACGCTCCAGCGAGTGGGCTAATTGTTAAAATTGCCCTGTTCCCTGTACGGGAGAGTACAAAGTGCTTGGCGATTATCCTGTCGAAAAATAAAATCGCTTTCTGCTTAGCATTTTCTTGGGATCAGGATTCACCTCGCTGTATGTGCTGAGTTACAGGGTTCCAAAGCAAATACTGAGGGTTAAAATGCAGATTTACGTATTTGGATGATCAGTCATAGCAGGCTTCTCTTATTTTTGCTTTAGGAATAGATGTTTACATCAGACATTTTTGAGGTGACTGTCCTATTTGTACTTACTATATTTTTTAATTTTGTTTTTTGCAAGCTTGTAGGTGAGTAACTGCACTTTTTTGTGTGTGGCTGATTAAAAAAAACTGTTAGAGCGAAGTGATGCCCGTAAGCTTTCTGACCTGTTCTCTCACTTAACTTTTAAGAAACCATGTCTGAGAGTGCTTACAGAAAATAACTTGTTTCTTAACTTGTTTCAGCTTGGGAAGTATTTTAAATAGGACAAAAGCAGTAGCACTGGGGTTTGGAAAGACTGGAGAGCATAATGCTTTCTAAGAGGCCTTTAATTCTTGGTAAGCTACTTCTGCTCTTGGATCATCAGTTTAATAATTAAACCTGCTTTCTATATATATATGCAGAAATGTTTGTGCTAATGCCATTCCAAACTTGAATCTTTATTGTTCATAGGAAGCTGAACCCATGTGTCACTGTTCTGCCATCTTGTCTGCCTTCTGACTGCTGTTGCCATCCTGGATGCTTCAGGGCATAGTCACTTGCTCAATGGCCATAGCTGGCTGCTTCACTCTCCTTCTGACTCTCTCCTTCACAGGAACCAGATTCAAAGTCTTACTCTGCCTTGCAGCTTCAATCTAAGTTGGGATTTGCTGTTCCTTTTCTGCGATGAGGTAGATGATGAAGATGGAGCTCAGTATTACTTAAGAGGGGTACATGATACAGCTTAGCTGGGAGGTGTCTTCAGTGCTACTGTTCACCTCCATAGGTGTTTAATCAGATCTGAACACATTTTAAGTACGGTACTGTGTCCTGATGATTAACACTGTCTCCTGGATCCATCTATCATTAGTTAGTTTTTCATACCCTCAGCTTCTGTAACAGCTCCTTTTGCTAGTAGCACCCTGAATTCCATTCATGCTATATGCATTTAGATGTCGTAGTTGGGTATTTCTTACTCTACATATACTCCCCCATACCATCGTCAAAAGTCTGATACCAGCCATCCATTTTCCTTTGGTTTACAGACTTTGCTCTTTAGTTTCACGTTCAATGACCTGTTGATCGTCCTCTCCTGAGAGTAGTACAGTAGTGGTAGTTAGGGTTTATAATTGTTAGGCTCTCTATAATATGGCTTTATCATACAAATCACAGAATCACCAGGTTGGAAAAGACCTCTTAGATCATCAAGTCCAACACTCCTATCTGCCACTAAACCATAGAATCATAGAATCACCAGGTTGGAAAATACCCATCATGTCATTGAGTCTGACCATTCCTAAACCATGTCCCTGACCATCTTGTCTACCTGTCTTTTCAACACCTCAAGGGATGGTGACTCAGCCACCTCCCTGGGCAGCTTGTTCCAGTGCCCAATGACCCTTTTTGTGAAAAAGTTCTTTCTGATAGCTAGTCTGAACATCCCCTGGCCGAGCTTGAGGCCATTGTCCCTTGTCCTGTCCTCCATCACTTGGGAGAAGAGACCAGCACCCTCCTCTCTATAACCTCCTTTGAGGTAGTTGTAGAGAGCAATAAGGTCTCCCCTCAGCCTCCTCCAGGCTAAACAACCCCAGCTCCCTCAGCCGCTTCTCAGAAGACTTGTTCTCCATCCCATTCACGAGCTTCATTGCTCTTCTCTGGACTCGCTCCAGAGCCTCAACATCCTTGTGGTGAGGGGCCCAGACTGAGCGCAGTATTCAAGGTGTGGTCTCACCAGTAAAGATGCAGGTATCTTGTATAGTACTAGTACCTGTAACTTCATTCCATAACCTGGAGGACTGAATCTATACACTCTGCAAGTGAACACTGAAAGAGAACCTATCCCATTTTCATACCATCTGTGAAAACTGTTCTCTCAACTAAGTTTCTAAACATGTTTTCTGCAAAATGTGTCATTACAAATAATGGCATTTCTGTTATGTAACCACAGTGTTAAGTGGTTTAGGTGGATTTTTAGTGTTTTTTTTTTTAAATGAGTTTATTTGGAGTATTTTCAGTTGCTTGTCTCTTGAATTCAGGCTTGTCTTGCAGTGCAGAAGTCTTAAATTTAACAGCTTAAGCTTTTTGCATGTGTAGCTTTTATTTAATTTACCACAGGGGAAAAAAATAAGTGTAAGTGGGTTTGTGCATGTTTTTTCAAGGTCTGAAGTGAATTTTGTGTTCCAGCATTCCAAACAGTGATCTGTTAAGACAAGTCAGTTGTCCTATTTTTTATTGTTATTATCTAAGGAGAGCTCTCTTTGTCTTGGTTGTTCTATTTTGTCCTTACTACCACATTCTCCTGCTATTAGTTTTCAGTTTTACTGTGTCTGGCTCTTGCTTGACCTTGTATTTGCCAGTTTTATCACTTTAATAGGAAGTGATAGCTGGTACCAAAACTGAATACTAACTTGCAAGTTAGAGACCTTTGTGTACTCTGGATTTAAAAACTTTGAAAGCTTCTAAGTAAAATCTATGCCAAATGTTGTTACTATGTAGTTGGTAGTATTGTGAATATATGAGCCAAGAGTGAGTAGAAAAAGAAAGGAACAAATCAGCTACTAGGAACTGTTTAATGTTTCCTCTGCAAGCACATATGTATGCTTTTCCTAGTTTATTTCAACTAACTATCCTTTGGAATGTTAGAGAGATCACCATTTTCATCCCTGCCTAAAAATATTTTCTTCCCCTACTCCTTCCTAAATTGTCATTCATAGTGATTCTGTGTGTTTGAAATCACGGAAAATATGTCATTTCTCTGGGAATATAAAGGAAGTTACTTTATTATATTGTGTGTCCAAATCCTTCTGTAATCACAGAATTATACAATGGTTTGAAGGACCTTAAAGATCATCCAGTTCCAACCCCCCTGTGATGGGCAGGGACAACTCGCACTGGATCAGGTTGCTCAAAGCCTCATCCAATGTGGTCTTGAACATCTCCAGTGATGGAGTACCCATGACTTCTCTGGGCAACCTGTTCCAGTGCCTCACCACCCTCACAGTAAAAAAATTCTTCCTAATTTGTAATCTGCATCTCCCCTTTTCCAGCTTAAAACAAGTTAACTCTTGTCCTATCCCTGCACTCCCGCATAAGGAGCCTCTCTCCAGCGTTCCTGTAAGTCTCCTTTTATATATAAGGTCTCGCTGAAGCCTTGTCTTCTCCAGGCTCAACAACACCAAGTCTCTCAGCCTGTCCTCATACGGGAGGTGCTCCAGCCCTCTAATTTAATCTTCATGGCCCTCCTCTGTACTTGTGCTAACAGATCTGTGTCCTTCCTGTGCAGAGGAGTCCAGAGCTGGGCATGGCACTCTAGATGTGGTCTCACGAGAGTAGTATTGAGAGGGTGAATCGCCTCCTTTGACCTGATGGCCGTGCTTCTTTTGATGCAGCCCAGGATCAAGTTGGCTTTCTGGGCTGCAAGTGCACATTGCTGGCTCATGAGCTTCTTATCAACCAATACCAAGTCCTTCTCTTCAGGGCTACTCGCAATCCATTCTCCACCCAGCCTGTATTTGTACTGATAGTTGCCCCTACCCATATGCAGGACCTTGCGCTTGACCCTGATGAACTTCATGAGATTCTCATGGGCTCACCTATCAAGCCTGTCAAGGTCCCCCTAGATGCCATCCCTTACCTCTGGCGTGGTGACTGCACCACACAGTTTGGTGGTGTCAGAAAATTTGCTGAGCGTGCCTTCAATCCCGCTGTCCATGTCTCCAACAAAGATTTTAAACAAATATTAACCCCTGCAGAATGTCACTTGTCACCAGTCTCCACCTGAACATTGAGCAGTTAACCATGGCTCTTTGGGTGCAACCATACAGCCAGTTCTTTATCCTTTGGACGGTCCATCTGTCAGATCTGTATCTCTCCAAATTAGAGACAAGAATATTGTGTGGGACAGTGTCAAATACTTTGTAGAAGTCCAGGTAGATGATGTCAGTTAATCTGTTCTGTCTTTAAACAGCTGTGAATATTTCACAACCTTGGATACCATACCTTATTTGAAGTGTGCCAACCAAGCTTATTTGGAGCATCGTTCA
The DNA here is from genome assembly GCA_013389865.1 of Piaya cayana. Classification (NCBI taxonomy): domain Eukaryota; kingdom Metazoa; phylum Chordata; class Aves; order Cuculiformes; family Coccyzidae; genus Piaya; species Piaya cayana. Next base: position 93,824 of record WAAB01007597.1, on the reverse strand, counting down.
CTTGTCTCCTAAGGAGACACTGCTGAATTACAAAGGAAGCTATGATTCTGTAAGAAGAGGCATGTAATTGAGAATCAAGTTTAATATTTTTTCTGCACAGTCATCCCAATTACACTTTTTAATTGCAAGCTTTGTGCTTTGGAGAAATTAATTGATAATCCTTAATACTGTTTTTAATTGAAGTGTCAGGATTCAGTATGTTGTTCTTTCCTGTATTCAGGGCAAAAAAGAAAAGTAGTCTGCAAGCTGAAGAAGGTGTTTGAAATGATGTGTTCACTACTCAAGCTGATGAGAATATCAGTACTGAAATGTGCTGCAAATAGCACTTGTGGGACTGACAAATAGAATATTTAAATAAGAGTACAAAACCTGATCAACAAAGAATGAGAGTGTTCACATTCCTGATATGGAGTGTCTTTGTCTTTGAACAAACATTAGGAAGTTTATGGCATATTTGTGCCTTTTTTCATTCTTTCTCTTAATGTTCTGGCTTAGGTGTTTTTCTTAGCATTCCTTTTCATCCATTTTCTTAGTAAGCATGAGCAGATAGGACAAACCAAGTCACAGGAGTTAATTATAAATAGCACTGGCCTTCATTACTATTCATTTACTGAGGAAGACAGTATCTTCAGTTCTTTACTTCACTGAAGGTCTTGATATTAATTATTCAGGTGTAATCAGAATATCAACATCCACTTCTATTTCCAGACGCATGCACGGTTAAAAAATAAGGTGTATATTTAGAATAAAACTACTTGGAGAAGATGGATTTAAAAGCTTGCTGCTTTTGTTCCTGGGCTTGCAACTTGCTGTCAGGATCTAGAGTGCTTCAGGGGACAGCTTTAAGTGTGATTTTGGAGATTGCAGCAGATGAGCAGCCTGGCCTTTGATCTTGAGTTATAGTGGTATAGACTGCAAGCTGTGAATGTGTTTCACAAATATATGTTTGATAAAGCTGTCCCTTCTCTGTCTCTGGTAGATGTTGAATGTGAATGCTGGTATCCTGCTCTAGGTCTGTGCACTTTTGTAGCTGACTGCATGCTGTGAAACAATTCCATTAGATATATTTTAAGTAGAGTTCTCATTGGGATCTTCAGTGAGATGATGGCGTGGGTGGAGATGACAGAGATTGTTAGTTATGCTCCAAACGCTCCCAAGCACATCCATAGAAGACTAAAGGGAGACCATGGTGAATGGGGGAGCCCAAGTAGTGCCCAGCCCTGGCTTTTCCCAGGCCCATCCCAGGAGCCACCAGTCCACTGAAGGTCCATCTCTCTGCCCACCACAAGCACAGGGGCGTAGTGGTGTGTGGGAACCCACAGTGAGGACTGAGGAATGAACACTTCTGGGCCCCTCCCAGGGCTGGCACCAGGAGTCAGCCTCAGCCTCCAGGCACAACACCCATTAAGATGAGTCAGAGCAGGAGCACCTTCTGGACTTAAGGGTGTTGCTGCATAGGAGGGTGAGGCACATTGTGGGATGCAGGAGAAGAGCATTTTGATACTGCATGACACTTATTACGTGTTATGTAGGGGGAGGAAACAAAGAGGGGGAAGGGGGTAGGTTCACGTGACTTGAGGAGTAGCAGGAGTTTGAAAATAAAGAAATAAGGGGATAAAAAGGTCTATTCACATGTGAATGGGATGCTTGTGGATACACTTGTCTGGCCATGCCCTGTGCCTGATCAGTACAGTCCTGTCTTCCTGTTAAAGTTCTTTCTGACTCTGTCTTGGGTGAGGGACTAGTTTGAGGGGAGAGGGTGTACATCTTAGTGCTAAGAACTAGAATCAAACCATAGATCAGAGTGGCTGTGTGTTGCTGGTGTCAACAGCTGGAACAATTGTGAATCTAGATGCCAGTAGTTGGGCTGCGACCCTGGGCTGGAGGTCTGGGTGCCAGCAACCAGGAACGTAAAACCAAGTGTCAACCACTGGAGTGAGATCAGGAACCCATTTATCTTTTCTGCAGTACTGGAGCAAGTGTGGGTGTACAAGGCAGTATGTGGCTGCTCGTGAACATCAAGTTGGATCAGCTGGTGAGTGTGTGAATAAGGTGGGAGCTGGCAGGTGAGTATGTATCTCTAAGACCTTGTCAGAGGCAGCATGGAGTCCTCAGTTGCTGGAGAGGCTGCAGGTCAGGGGTTCCTCAAGGTCAAAACCCATGTGTGTGTCTACATCTCCAAGGGCAAGACCACAGTGGGACTGGGTACTGGGGAGCTGGGGGGTCCCAGCCAGTTCTGTGTGACTGTCTATATGAGCAACTGGATTGGACCGAAGCCTTGGGGGCTCCTATGCTCAACCAGAAAGAGGAGCGGGATGAAGCTGTTGGTGTACGTGCTCTCTGTGTTTGTGATCCATGTGGCCAGTGGTGTGAACATCTAATGTGTGCATCTGCCTGCTGGGTGTAGATATTCAGCCTTGCTACTAATTGGACCTGAGCATGGAGCTGTGACTGCCCCACCTTTCTCATCTGTCAGATCCAGCATGATGTATGCTCTCCTGACAGAGCACTCTATAATCAAACACTTTGGGTGGTCTCTGTAATGATATGGTGTTTTTATTTCTGTAACTGTTACAGACATACCTATTTATTACCAGTAGCTCATTTTTCAATCTTATCTATTTGATCTTGCAGGAAAAAAATGATGAAGCTGTTTCCCTGGGTGAGGAATAGAAAATATCTCTGGTGTTGCCTGACTTTGGAGCCTTTAACATTTTCCCATTCTTTATGCGCATGTGTTTGTGATGCATGATGGTAGGATTTATGCAATGGGAACTTTATCTGTAACCTTGGAATACAGAGCAAAAAGTCTAATCCGTCAGAAATGTAAATAGGTCCTGGACCATACTCTTGAATATAAAAACATTGCTGCGTGTACCTTCATGTTATTATAATTCTGCAGCCAAGATTTATTGCTCAAAAAGGATTGCTACAGCAAGTTTTAAGTGGTGCTTGTAATAAGAGAAGCCAGAATGATGAGAGTGTTCTTAAATGTGCCCCTGTCCATAATTTTTCCTCCTATCAATCCCCCAGTGTTTGGGAGGTTTGCATGTGGAAGTTGTGTGCTGCATTCCCTTTGCTTATGTTCCTGCTCTTGGAGTTGAAGCTGGCAACCACATGACTGTTTGTATTGTAACCAAGCTGTAAAAATGAAGAGAGCAAGGAACGTGGAGTCCCAAGAGACCTCTAAAAGCAAATGTAAAAATCTTGTTTGCATAGCTTCTAAGCATTTGTCTTACTTGTGTAAAGTATAGGAGTTCAGTGAGTGAAAATGGATTATTTCAAAGAGGATCTGAGTATTTTTTTCATTTGTCTGGCAAGCCAAAAGGGCTTTGTAAAGGTGTGGTGAACAAGACTGATGTTGAAAGATCAATATTAGGAAACAATGTTTGATAAGAAAGGAAGGTGTTGACTTACAAGGCTACTAAGAGGGATGTCAAGCAAGTCTGATCTTTGATATAACCAAAGAAAAAAAGTAGTCTCAAACACTTAATGGCTTATAATGTTAAAGTTAATGGAGCTGGTATCACTATGTGAATGTATTGTAATGTGTCCCCTAAAACTGAACTGTAGCTGTTTAAAATATGCGTGTGAATGTGTGGTTTTAGTGCTTTGCAGCTCAGAATACTTTGGTTTATTATTTTAAGTATGAAATAATGGCAGATTTTATATTACAATAATAATGACAGGCTTTTAGTCTGCCTTCTAGTCAGGTTTCTCAAAACAGAATCAGTAAGTTTGATAACTGTGGTAAGTACAAGTCAGACACTTTTTAAATCTTCTTTCCTCTCATTTGTCTGACATTTTGAAAGCTCAGAACAAGCTTTAATAAAGGCCGTGTGTTCCTGCTGTCACCACTATTAACTAGCTCAGGCTGCACAGATAGTGAAGTCTCGGTCTGGAGTAAAGATAAGTTTTGCCATAATTTCACAGAGACCCATGTTCTGCTTTCCAGTGGTGGAGCCTGTGTTTCTTACCTGTTTGTGGGGTTTTTTTGTTCCTGGGGAGTGGCTGTCCCACACACCCTGTTGCTCCTGCGTGAGAAGTCAGCAATAGCTGGTGAAGTTGCTGACACTGTTTGTCATGTAAGTGCAAGTAACTCGAAGAGGTGACAGCTTACCTGGCCAAATACTTAGTTTCCATGAATGCCTGTGATATTACTGGATATACAATGTGTCCCCATTGTCTAGTGTGTTCTTAAAAGAAATAATTTTAAGTACCCCAAGATCAGCTACTAGTTGGATTGTACTAATAATCTTAGATGAGAGGAAAAGAGACTTCTATGAGGAACTTTAAACCAGTGTGCCATTAGTACTCTATTGCACAGGAAAGCAATATTGCAGGTTTTGGTGCATTTCTCTCCTATTGCTTCTGTGGAAGTCTCGGACGTTTTGTTTTGCAAAGTCCTTCAGGGAAAAGCTGTGACCAGTGAGTATTTGCACGTGTGTCTGGCACAGATCTTGGCTTTTGCTGGATGAAATGGTTTCCCCTTGAAACAAATGAATAGTATGTATATATAAAAAGTGATCAAGAGTGATTTATGTGTGGTTTGAGAACTTGGGACTGATTCTGGAGACTGGTTTAGGAATCTTTAGCCAAAGTATTGCTGGCTGAAAATTACTGTAAGTTGAAGAAGTAGTTCCATGACAGCTGGTTGTAAGTATAAAGTATGAAATATATTCAAGTAGAACTGCAGAGTAACTGTAGAAAGAGTAGCTACACCCTGGTGTGCATTACACTTGTACTCTTTTAGCACCAATTACTTTTCTCTTGCCAGGGGAAACCAAAGTATGCCCAAAAGCAATACAGACAGAAGAAAAAGTGTGTCTGTATTTATAAAATGTCAACAGCCTATCCTAATGAAGGAATGAATCTATGAGCACGAATGCAGAGAGCCGTTAGAGGCTGATGTTAACACTGCAACAAACTGAAGGAGGTTAGATCTGGACTGACAGAGGTAGGCTGCTGTATAGCTGCATAACGTTTTCTCTGAAGGAAATTCTGTATTACTTGTTTTCATTCCCTGTTATGCACATGCAACATATGCATTTAAAGCTAGGACCTCTTGTGCTTTCTATGTAGACTTTAACTGGTAATAATCTCTGTTAGATGCCCAAAGCCCAGCATTAACTTGTTAGATCTTCCCATAGACCTCCCTTGTAAATTGCTTGCTTTTCTTCTCAGACCTGCCTCCACTCTTAGGTGATGACTTTTGATTTATCTGGTCTCAGTTTTGTCTTGACAAAAAAAAAAATTATACTCAGGGTTTTTTTAATGTGTGGCAAAGCAGCAAAATCCTGTTATGCTTATAATACCCTAACAATATGTTGGGACGTGACTTACTTGAAGTTTGAGGTGAAGTCTGGCAGTTACCTTTTCTGCATAGTCTGCACACACATACACTTCTACTATTAAGGTGATGACTGTGTTGCTCACCTAGTCCAAATGCCAGCAGCCATTCTGGCACATCTTAGCTGTGAGAGCTAAACAACAAATACTCTCCTTATCACCTCCCGCCTTCAGTTTCTCAGTTTCTCGGGCTTACCCGTGTCAGTGTTGTTAATGCTTAGCTTTCTCTACTGGGTAATGCAGCCAGGTGCTTGGCTTTCCTTTTCTGTTTTTCCTTTCCTTTCCTGTTTCCCGTTCCTGTTTCCCGTTCCTGTTTCCCTTTCCTTCCCCCTTTCCTTCCCCCTTTCCTTCCCCCTTTCCTTCCCCCTTTCCTTCCCCCTTTCCTTCCCCCTTTCCTTCCCCCTTTCCTTCCCCCTTTCCTTCCCCCTTTCCTTCCCATTCCTCTCTTCAGTTGACATGTGTAGTTGGCTTGCAGTTAACTGAGTTGTTAGTTTATGCATTCTGTTTATATAATAAATGGTTCACTTTATCCATTCATTGGTTTTCCCATTAACTTCAACCATGGCTGGTTGAGCAGTTACTTAAGTTTTATTTGAGGTGAGATTAATTCACAAAGAGAACTTAAAGGCTGACATTGCAGGAGTTGTCTATAATTTTTATAATTTACACTCCAGTGACTTTTTACATGATCATAGTTATTTAACTGCTTTAGTGTTAGTCTGGTCAGTTTCTTCTAGAAGATGCTTATAATGTAAAGAACGATCATTTTGAGTGGTGGTGGTGGATCACAGTCAAAGATTAGCTCCTTGTTTCTACTGTTACACAAAGATGGTGCAGTTTGACAGCTGGTAGTTGCAGTGATTTTACTGTCATTTGACTGCTTGCTGTTTTACTGGTGTCAGATTTTACTGTGTTCGAAATAGGTCTGTTGTGGTTGAAGGACTTTAGGAAGAACTTCAGTGAAGGGGCAGCAAGGAAGAGCATTACCAAATTGAAGTGATAGGAACTGTGCTTCTCAGTGTGGCACACCAGTTTCGCACACTCTCCGTTTCTACTCTCCGTGTTGCAGTGTATTTGCAATGGCTTTAATTGGTTTTAATATGTCAAATGTTTGTTTTAATCTTGGAGCATAGGAGTCTGAATTATCTTAAGTCAGGGTGATTTTGGTAGCCTCTTTATTGCTTAATTCACTACAGTGAAGAAGCTCTCCCCTGTGTTTATGTAAGTGCATAAAGTGGCAAGTTCTTGTGTTCCATGAATGGTAACTTCTTTGTTTTCCTCATATTTAGGAAGGCTGTGGAAGAGCTACTTAAAGAAGCAAAACGTGGGAGAACCAGGGCTGAAACGATGGGAGCTATGGGTTGGTAAGTTGTGTCAAGAGGACATAAATGCTATGACCCATGCCAAAGTAAATTTATAGAATCATAGAATCACCAGGTTGGAAGAGACCCACTGGATCATCGAGTCCAACCATTCCTATCAAACACTAAACCATGTCCCTCAGGACCTCATCCACCTGTGCCTTAAACACCTCCAGGGAAGGTGAATCAACCACCTCCCTGGGCAGCTTGTTCCAATGCCCAGTGACCCTTTCTGTGAAAAACTTTTTCCTAATGTCTAGCCTAAATCTCCCCTGGCGGAGCTTGAGACCATTCCCTCTTGTCCTGTCTCCTGTCACTTGGAAGAAGAGGCATTGACATTTAATGTATGACAGAAGTCTCTACCTTTTAATTTGCTTCATGTTTAAATGATTTGTCTTCATCCAGGTATTTACTGGGCAAGCATTTGAGTCCAGGTAAGAGGGAATTTGAAGTAAATTCTGCCTGCATGGAATTGCTTGACTGAACGTGATAAAGTCAAAGCAATTGGAAAACTGGGACTAGATTTTTTCATAGTGTTCCCTTATGATAGATGGAATTGCAGAATTTGGTTTGGAACCTCATGAGTCTTTAAAATACTGGGTAGCTTCAGTGTGCATGTACTTACATACTGGCCAGGGTTAGATTCTGTTTAAATTAAAAGAATTCATAGCCTGACAAAGAAACCTAAACCCTTAAAACAAAAATCCACTAGTAGACAATCCATGTGTAAATTATTCCTCAATGTAGTATTTTAGTGTTTACAGTTAGATTATCATGGCATGTAATGCATGTAATTGTAATTGAAGAAGTAGCATAGTGAGAAGAGCCCTTCATCTTAAGATAATGTGCATGTCTTTCACTCCACTTGTGAACGCTGTGCTCGAGTGGGGGAACTTCTTCCATGGTTGAGGAGTTAAGAGAGGAGGTAAAGAGACTGAGGACTATCAGGGAATGTGAGAGGGAGATAGACATGTGGAGCAGTGCCCTCTCACTACCTCAGCAGCCTGCCGCACCTGGTATGCTCAGTCACCATCCACCTGCAAACTGCAAGGTTGGGGTTATAAGGGATGGGGAATGGCAGCAAGTTCCTTCCAAACGAAGGAAGCCTGCTCCCCTCCAGCAGTTAGCAAAACCCGAGATCCCCCTGGTGAACAAGTACCAGGTGCTGCAGGTGGAATCTGATCCTGAGGATGATGGCCACCATAGCCTAGAATCTTTCCCTAGGCCACACCATCCTCAGAAAAAAAATAACAACATCCTCCATTAAGAAGAAGAGGAGGGTGATTGTTGTAGGGGACTCCCTCCTCAAAGGAACAGAGGGACCTATTTGCAGACCTGACCCGCTCCACAGAGAGATCTGCTGCTTACCAGGGGCATCAGTGAAGGAGGTTGCTAGGAAACTTCCTTCCCTGGTCCATAAGACAGACTACTATCCTCTGAGAGTAGTCCAAACTAGTAATGATGATTTAGTAAACAGAAAGGCTAAAGACATCAAAAAAGACTTCAAGACCATTGGGAAAATGATGGAGGGCTCTGGGGCACAGCTAGTGTTCTGTTTTTCCTGAGGGACATGGTTTGGTGTTTCAATAGGAATGGTTGGACTCGATGATCACAGAATCACAGAATCACAGAATCACAGAATCACCGGGTTGGAAGAGACCCACTGGATCATCGAGTCCAACCACTCCCACAAAACACTAAACCATGTCCCTCAGGACCTCGTCCACCCGTAACTTAAACACCTCCAGGGAAGGCGAATCAACCACCTCCCTGGGCAGCATATTCCAGTGCCTAATGACCCTTTCCTGTGGGTCTCTTCCAACCTGATGATTCTATGATTCTAAGAGGCTGTCAGATCTAGGGATGTTCGTGCAAGCACTGTACCAGTTGGCTGCTTTAAACTCATTTGTAGATACAGTTTGGCTTCCTCCGCCAACAGTAGTACAAGTTAAGTCTGCGCTGTTAAGGAGGTTCTCAGCTGATTGCTTGGCTATGTTTGTTTTAGTAGTTCTGAAGAGATTAAAACAGTGTCTTGCTGAAAAAAAGCAAGACCTTATATCCTTTATATTTTCTAAACAACTTTGGTGGGTTTTTTTGTATATTTTATCCAGTATTTCTGCTAGGGATGCAACTTGTACCCTTTATGTTAAAATAGTTAAATTGTTTTAATCCCCTAGAGTGGGTATAGCTTTACTAATACAGCTTGCTTTTACCCTGTCAGCCTTGCCGAATGGCATGAGAAAGCAATGCAGATAATTAGCACTGTGAGGTGTTGCATGCATCCAGTTACTGTGAATTTGCAAGTTAATTGCAGGTATGGAGACTAAGGATTTCTGTTGGGAGATAACCAAGTGTCCCTGTGCAACTTTGCTGCGACTTGTGCAGTCTGGAATACCTGCCAGGAGTGCGTATAGGCTTCTACTCCTAGCTCCAGCTACTCGGTCCTTGTCAGTAAGGGAGTAATGGTCCTGCTCAGCTGCCTATGATGATCAGCTCAGAGTAGCACGCAGTTTGCTAAAGCCTTATGCCTCAGACCTGCTAGAGGAGGGGATAGCCTAGTGTGGCCTGTTTCAGAACAGCTGCAGATTCCACTAGAGCTGAAATAGTGGCTGGCTAGGCCAGGGTTGTATAAAAGTGTAGGAGAGGATTGTTAAGAAGGCTTCAGGCAGAGGAAGGCAACATTGTGTTGATGTAGGGTTGGCATGGTGATATCCTGAACTGAGACTGTTGAAGTAAGGATCCTTTCAACTGCAGAGGAACATGAGAATAGTCAGACAGGTTCAAACAAAGGATTGATCGCTTCAGTACTCTCTCCATCATTAGCCAATAGCCAGTGCCTAGGAAATGGAGGAAAAAAGTACAAGAAAATAGCGGTACTTTTTCAAGGTTCTATTCCAGCTTCGGGCAGTCTGTAATTCAGAATATCCTGCACTCAAAGATAATTGGTTTGTATAAGACACTTCTGGGATTTTTCCTTCTCTGAATTTATCCTTAGAACAATTGGTAATAATCCCATTTGTCACAAATCTGCTGCCATACAGCTGGTATGTGTGGCTATAAGGAAGGTGTAAAGCCCCCATAGGCAGAATCCCAGTAAGTCTCAGGTGTCTAGCTCTGCAAGTGCAAGAGACAGAATAGCATCTGGAAGCTACCACTACTCTGTTCCCTTTAATATTTTTCATGCCCAGTGGGTTTCATTTTGGTCCTCCTGAGCTAGCCAGCAACTAGGTGTTGCATTTATATGTGGAAGATGAGATAACCTCTAAGATATTTGGAAGGAGACTTAACTATGCTCCATTGAGTATCACATTCCAACAAAATGCCATATAATTGATGTTACAGTAAATCCTGAAGGGCTTCAGAGATTAGATTCAGGACTGACATATAACCTTGCAACTGTAAACTACAGAGAGGAAGGTAATTGCTGCTCTGAACTTTGTGGATTCCAAATGAAATGAGCAGAAATTTAGGTCATGACAATGTGTATTAGCAGACCAAAATCCAGGAAAGAGTAACTGGTAGAATCAAAGAAACATCATCGTCACCAGCTTGTCCAAAAGCACAGTCTTAACAGGTAAAACACAAAACCTTCCTTGCTTGCCAAACTCAAAATGCATGCAGGTATGTTTTATGAGGATTTCTGGGATTTCCTCAGCCCTTTGTCAGAGAAGTCCTAGAGAAGAGGTGCACAAACCCTGGAGACATCTAGTGTAAGGCCCTCAGTCCTGCATTGGTGCTGGGTGGTTGAAGCAACTCGGCCTATGAAGAAAAGATTTGTTCTGCCATCTGCCCTTGGCAAAGGAGAAGCAGAGGCTGCTACTGCTCATACTTTACTCTTTCTAGTTTATGTTGCTCTCCAGCAGATGTAGAGTACTGGGAATTTCTAAAATCAGTGGCATTTGACTCCAGAACTGGTTAAAGGGAGGTGTGTGGGGAAGTGGCATTCCTGGGGAACTGTATTGTGCGTAGAGTTACAAAGGAGTAATGTCTCCTGGTGGGTGTTGATGACAGCAGAACATTAGCCAGCAAGGGTCTGATCACTGTTCTGAGACTGCTTTCAAGTTGAACCCACTCTCCATTATTGTCCAGAGTGATAAGTTCTCCACAGCTCAAGTGCACTGCTGGAAGAACTTCCCCAAGCACCTCTACCCAACTTCTTGCTGTCTCCTTGAGTTAGGTGGATAGCCAGCTGCTGTTTGAGCTTAAATTGCAAGAATTCAAGCTAGTATAGCTGAGAACTATAGAAAAAAAACCTACCAAGCAGTCATCCTTTAGCCTGCAGTCTGTAATACAAAGATTCACCCCTGAAATATAGGACAGCAGTGTTAATATTTTCTTCCTGTGCTCTTTTCTTCCAGTGCTGCTGGTCATGGCATGACCAGCAGGTCCAGGGAGGTTATTCTTCCTCTATACTCAGCACTGGTGAGACGCTCCTTGAATACTGTGTTCAGTTCTGGGCCCCTCGCCACAAGAAGGATGTTGAGGCTCTGGAGCAAGTCCAGAGAAGAGCGACAAAGTTGGTGAAGGGGCTGGAGAACAGGCCTTATGAGGAACGGCTGAGAGCTGGGGTTGTTTATTCTGGAGAAGAGGAGGCTGAGGGCACACCTCATTTCTCTCTACAACTACCTAGAAGGAAGTTGTGGAGGGGATGGTGCTGGCCTTTTCTCCCAAGTGACAGGGGACAGGAGGGAATGGCCTCAAGCTCTGCCAGGGGAGGTTCAGGCTGAACATAAGGAAAAATTTTTTCACAGAAAGGGTCATTTGGCATTGGAAGGTGGTTGATTCACCTTCCCTGGAGGTGTTTAAGGCGTGGGTGGACGAGATACTAAGGGGCATTGTTTAGTGTTTGATAGGAATGGTTGGACTTGATGATCCAATGGGTCTTTTCCAACGTGGTGATTCTATGATTCTATGATTTTCTTCCAGCCTTACGTTATCTTTCGAGTTTGTTCTGGATGACATGAATAGGTGCTGCAACCTGTAGTGGTTAGTTGCCTAGAAGAAAGGCTCGTCCTGAACAGGGAGGATGGTGGTGATATCGGGCAAGAGCTTAAGTGGGTAAGGGAAATAGTATCTGAGATTCTGTGGACACAGAGTAACTGTTGGTATTACAATTGGGCTGCATGAGCTCTCATTTGGTTCAGAGTCCTAGCTCACTGGCCTCTGTGGTCTGAGGACTGCCTAGATTGGTAATGTGTAGGTCCATGGCAAATTAATCCAAGAAATACTGGGTATTTGTATTTGTAGATCTTGCATTATTATGCCTTGAGTATTGACTTGTCCTTTGGACGTCCTCAAAATTCTTGCTGTCAGTGCTGCAGTGTTTCTAGTTCCTGCAGTGCTCTTTGTTTTTATGTGCTCTGTGACCATAGTGATTTTTGTTGAGGGTCTCCTACATCCTTATACCACATGTTATAGATCCTGCTGATGACATATCTGGTTCAAGCATTGTCAGCTAATCACAAGAAAATATGTGAGGGAAGGGGAAGGGAGGATCCTCTTCTGAAGGTGTCTTAATGTTGAGCAGAAGAGAGCACTATCTGTGGCTACATATCAGCGATGCTTGTGTGGTGCTGGAACCTCTGAGATCAGAAAAGACATCAAAGCAGCTGTCTGAAAGTTAACACTTGAAGGGCCAGCTGCATCCAGGATGGGAAGTTGTGAACAAATTGTGTAAGAACATTTGAAACTGATAAATATGTCCTTGCTTCATCATCTGGAATAAATCTGTAAAATATTGTTATTTCCATTGTGTGTCTAGGTAAAACCAGGCTAAAACCTCAGCCTTCCCTAGGTGGATTTCTTGGTCCTATGTGCATAACTCATAAGCTGCTTGTAGCAGTGTTAAATCGCTTCTGCTTTAATTGAAAAGGCAGAAAGGCAGTTAAAATGCTGCAGAAGCTACTGTGTGGACAAGTTCTAGAGGCTACATATTTTTTCATTCTCCAGTGTGTAGGTCTTGTCTTCAAAGATGCTGGTAGCGAGTGAGTTAGAGCTGAACTGAATGTAATCTCCTCTGCTTACTAAAATACCTAAAATAAGATCTGGAAAACAGGATATTTTGGGATGGTTTGTTCGGCTGTGCATTGTAAGAGCAGATGGTGTTGCAAGAAGAATATAAATGTTGGAAGTATTGAAGTATTTTTAACCCTATTTCTTGTAAAGCAATCCTAAAATTGCTTTAATTTCTATAGATAATTTTCTGTTCAATATCAAATCTGTTGTTCAAAAGTGCTGCAGAATACAAAATAATTAAGATGAGGCTGAAGGGTTTGTGAGGGCACTGGAACTGCAAAATGCTGTATTGCACCTTATCTTTGAATGAGTGTTATGTGACTGCGCAGAAACACTGTGGTGTGATTCCACTGCATCTCTTTCATTTGAATGTGAAGAGGAGGAGAAACAGTACAGACAGAGGCTGCAAAGTAAATATGTTAAAATCTTGTACTCAGCGCACAGGTTCCCATCCAAAGTCCTGCCAGCTGTATCTGGCTGCCAAAGCCACATGTAAAAGCTTGCAGTGTCCTCCCACACATCCTCTTTTGTGAGATCCCCTATGAAAGGATAACAGCTTAGATTAGTTGATTTGGCAAAACAACCTTTAACTGCCTTTTTTTTTTTTTTTTGCTTTCATTCTCTCTTTTGTTAAGTACTGTATTTTCCATGGCAGTTTGAAAGTGGTAGAAATGTACTTGTAAGTTCACGCGTAATTAAATTTTGTTCCTGGAAAGATCTGATTGACTCTGTGCTGGGACTGACTGTGCCAAGCCTGTTTGTGGCCAGTAACTGAGTGGAGAAAAGACTGGCACACTGCACTGTACTCTTGTGTCTTAAATTGTATCAATGTGTTTTGCTGGTAAGGAGTTGTGTGGCACACCTCAACTACGCTACACTTGATGACAATTATTGGCTGGAAACACAGACTGTTGTTACACAGAAGTTGACTTAAAATGTCAAAAGTAGGGTTACAATTAGACCTGTGTTTGCAATAATGGATCTTTTTTTTCTTGCTCAAAATGTGATATTGACATTTCATTGTTGCATAGTAGAGAGATTTGGGGGTGCATGGGATTTGTGTAGGGGGTTCTGTGGGTCAGAAAACCTTGGTTTAGCTTATTGGATCATGCAAAGTGTACCCTTACTCACTGGGTAACTACATTGCTACAGAACTGAAGTCTGTTTTGTCAGTGGGACCACTCTAGAATTCCAGGTTTTGTGCTTGCTTTGGTCTCTCTTGCAGCCCTGCTTCAGGAACTTCAGCCCTGCTTCAGGACCTTCAGTTTGGAACTTTGCTATTCTTTTAACATGTCTTATTATTTTTAAAAAAAACAGAACAGTTTTACAAGCTTTGTTGTGGCACTGTTCCCTAGTCAGCAGTACTGCATTCCACCTTGCGTAGGCTAAGCTTGCCTCCCAGCCCTTTAGAACTTAAGTTGAGGGCAAAACCTGTCACTGAAATGAGTGTTGCAGGATCAGACAAGCCTCTGGTGTGCTGTAAGCTTTCAAGGAGGTCTTCTGTAGAAGCATTCTACAATTTTCTCACCGTTAGAAATGCTGTGAAAGATATCAGTGGATTAATACAGTTCAGTTTTAATCTTGGCAGTTCCATATATACCATAGAAACATGTAAACATTGTCAGCTTGTGTGTGTACCTGTGTAGTATGTGCCATACATCTCTGTTTCTTTAAGACTTAAGAGGCAGAATTTGCTTTGTTGTAAGCCTGAAGTCAATAAAACTAAGAACTAATGTTTCTTTTCACTCTGCTGACTTGCTGCTGTTCTGTGATAGCCCAGTGGCTCATATTTATCACTGTATGATGGTAAACTAATGACATACTTAGCTGACTGTGGAGCCCTGCACTTCTCATCAGTTTTCATTCTTAGTGTAGCTCAGGCAGGACTTGTAATGCCAAAAGGAAATAAATACTTCGGCAAGGTGAGTCTATTTAGGACAGACTGTCTCACTCTGGTGCTATATATATTAGTGCTTAATCAATGCATTAGCTCTTAAGAAAAAAAATTGTCAGTACACAGTGGGGGATGATGTGATTGAGAGCAGCCCTGCAGAGAAGGACTTGGGGGTGCTGGTCAATGAGAAGCTTGCCATGAGCTGGCAGTGTGCACTCGCAGCCCAGAAGGCCAAACCGTATCCTGGGCTTCATCAAAAGAAGTGTGGCTAGCAGGTCGAGGGAGGCAATTCTGCCCTCTATTCCTCTCTTTTGAGGCCTCCTCTGGAGTACTGTGTCCAGTTCTGGAATCCTCAACATAAGAAGAATATGGAGCTGTTGGAATGGGTCCAGAGGAGGGCTACGAAGTTGATCAGAGGGCTGGAGAACTTTCCATATGAGGCTAGGCTGAGAGAATTTGGCTTGTTCAGCCTGGAGAAGAGAAGGCTCCAAGGAGATCTTGTAGCGACCTTCCAGTACCTGAGCGGGGACTACAAAAAAGCTAGAGAGGGACTGTTTACAAAGGCTTGTGGTGATAGGACTATGGGCAATGAGTATAAATTGGAGAGGGGTAGATTTAGGCTTGATAAAAGGAAGAATTTCTTCACAATGAGAGTGGTGAGGCACTGGCACAGGTTGCCCAGGGAAGCTGTGGCTGCCCCATCCCTGGAGGTGTTCAAGGCCAGGCTGGATGGGACCTTGGGCAGCCTGGTCTGGTGGGATGTGTCCCTGCCCATGGCAGGGGGGCTGGAACTGGATGATCTTTAAGATTCCTTCCAACCCTAACTATTCTATGATTTTATATTTAGTACCATGTTAATTGCTGATGTAGCTTGAAGTGGAGACCCTATTCTGCTAGCGTACATTAGCTTCTTATATTTACTCAGTCATACAATAAATGGATAAATACAGTCTCCCTAATTTACAAACCAGCTATACTAAGTACAGATCCAGACTTTGTAAGATTATTTTTTAACCGGGATTTGAGCAAAACCTTGTAGATTTTAGTGCAGAAAGTTTAGAAAACTTTAGAACTAATTATGCTGTAGAAATGGGTCAAGAATTATCTAGCAGAAATAAAACAGTGTGACTGTCTAATGTATGCTTCTAAAATTACTCTTGTAAGACTTTGAGGATTTAGGACAAGAACAATTTTCAGTAATGCTTGGTAAGCAGACCTGAAGCAAAACATTGTGGTAAATGTCATGTCCATTTATAAGTCATGACATATGCTAAATGTGATCTTCATTACAATTTTCTTCTTGTTCTGATTCCTCTGATTATTCAGATGTGTCAAAGGCTTTTAAATGGATAGAATATAGTTTCTGCACTTGCACAAAATAGTCAATTAGAATGGATAACCTTGTGGTATTAGGATTCTTTGATTCTATAGCTGATTCAGTGTCACTGTGATCTCCAACAGCTTTGCTTTTCTAGAGTCATCCCATAACTACTCCATTGCCATGCAGATTCAAAAATACTGCAAAGACAAACACCATGGTGGCTCCCTCTATAAACAAAGTCTTCAGAATTATTTCTGCTTGTTGCAGCAATATACCCAAACTTGTTTTTTCACGTTCCATTGTTTAATAGGTGATAAATTGGGAATAAGTAGAATACAGCTGATACCTGATACCAACAAGATAATAGAGGTGTACGGTACTTATTTACTAAAACTAGCTGATATTAAGTGCAAATAATATTACTCTGCAAGAGAAGAAAGTGAGAAACAATGGAGAAGAATTGGATAAGTGTCCTTTCTGTTTAAGTAAAAGAAATAAAACATCTGGTTAAGTAATTGCCAGATATAATTTAAAATTGGTATGCTTTGTGTGTCTGTGTTCTTGCTGCAGCCATTTGGGTTCTTTGTGCAAGTGTATCTTTTACTTTCAGAATATCTCAGTTGACTAAATAATGCTGACTTTAGTTGATTATGACCTTGCAAATCATTCTGGTTTTGACTTAGAATATGTTATTAAATATTTGGTTCTGAATAGCTATGTTAAGCACCATCATCCTTAAAATAAATTGTCATCCTCTGCACATGCTACCCTATGAAAATTATATGGATTTTCACTGTATTGACGTAGAATAAATTTCACCCTATGAAGTGTAAGATAAAAGGAGAAAGGAGATGAGTGTATCTTTCTGTACTGAGAGTTTACACTAGGTGGCATGCAAGTAAAGCCAATAGCACAAACCTGTCTTAAACTTATTAAAGTTAAAATCTCACACTTGTTTCAGGGTGTTTTTATCTATCTTTTGATCACTTTTAAATATCTTTACAGGTTGAAATGTCCTCTTGCTGGTACAAATAAAAGATTTCTTATTAATACCATCAAAAACACATTACCATCTCAAAAAGAACAAGACCAAGAACGTGACCAGAAGGAAGACAGTAAGGATGCTGAGCCAAACAAAAGCAGGAAAGAGGAAAAACCAAAGAAACGCAGAATTCACCCATATACACCCAGCTTTCAGTCCCAAAGGAGAGTCAGCTACTCTCCTCCAAGGCACCGAAACAGGAACCAGCCAACAAAGGATAAGCACCAAAAGCTATCAAGCAAGCGATGAGAGTGACAAGTATGTGTTGTTACAAGCTGGGGATGTCATTAAGTGTCAGACTGCAGGGATGTCTCAGTTTTTCAGGAAAAGTTGCTGTTCAAAACTGAATTTTGAACTGAGTTCTTGTATGAGAAGTAGCCTTGAGGTAGCTTTAGAAAGTCTTTCTTTGGGACCTTAAAGAGAAAAGCGAAGTGCAACATCAATCTGTCAGTTGCTTTAGAACAGACATTCCTTTCCCTTTGCTCCATTCCTCTCTCCCCTTCTAACTAAGCTTAGCGTCTTGGTGATGGAGCGTGATACCCGTGTCACTGTCCAATACAACTCGTTTAGTAGTGTCACTCTCTTGGAAAGATATTTAAATTAAGCAGAAATCTATTTATTGTGTATAGTTGGCAGAACTTCTTTGCTGCTGAACATAAAGAAGTTTTATGTGGTTGGGTTAGTTTAGTTTTACAGAATTTAGAAGGGAAAAGCTGGTCAGTACCTGGCCAAGCACATACGCTTTGTATAGAATATGAGAGTTTAGTGTAAAAAGAAAAATGGACAGTGCTGGTTTTGCTTTCCAGGAGGAACTATCTGGAAATAGTGATTTTGATCATTATTGTGTATTGACAAACCTATCATAGATGATAATAAACGTTACCCCTTAAAAGCCATAACTGCAATAATTGTTTCTGTTTAGACTTCCCTTTGTAAGGAAGTAGTTTGAACAGTCTGTTGTCATGGTGCTTTCAAAACAAACCTTGAAGACAAAATTGTCATGTCCTCTATCCACTGCTATGAAGTAAATGTATAATACTAGAAATGCAGAGGTGTTACTTAAAAACAGTCAAATGCTCACTTTCCAAGCCTGTGTGACAATTCTGTAGTGGTACAGTTCTTAAACTTGTGACTTGGAGCACCTATAATGCACATCAGCGTATTCTACATCTCATTTCTGTTTGTGTTACAATAACAAACTTCTGTGTGAAATGTTTTGTATTTCAGTATTCCAAAAAATAATTGTTTTGACCATAATTTCTGTTTTTAAGTGTGTCGACAATAAAATCAAAGATGTTCACTAAAAGCGCTTTGTGGAATTAAATCATTTTAATGGGTTTCCAACCAGAACACGGCCTCTCCTTTAAGGGAGGGACAGACCTTCGTGGTCCTTCAGTGTTGTGTCAGGGCAAGAGTGCCACCTATAGGCTTATCTGTACCTCGTCGTGCTACATGTACCTATCTGCTGGAGAGCTCATTAACTGGGAGATAAGGAGACCAAAGTGGAGATATGCTGTGGCTCAGTTTTGATGCATGAGCTGGGAATTACTCCTCTATGCTGTGGGACGATAGTTAGCCAGGGTCGGCATATCCAACAAAATGGGGTACTTCTACATTTCCACTGAAGGGTTGTGGCTAGTTTCTCTATTTCCCTGCAGGAACCATAGTACTCTAATAGAATTCCCAACCTCTTGGAAAATTTTTAACAATTTAAGTATGATCACTAAAAAAGTAGTATCCTTGGAGAATGTAGGACTATCTCTGGTTTAAACAAACTGATGGTGTTTTCAGTCCTTATCTTGCTGGACAATGGTAATAGAATCACAGAATAGTTTGGGTTGGAAGGGGCCTTAAAGATTATCTAGTTCTAACCTCCCTGCCATAGGCAGGGACACATCCCACTAGATCAGGCTGCCCAAGGCTCCACACAACGTCTCCTTGAACACCCCCAGGGATGGGGCAGCCACAGCTTCCCTGGGCAACCTGTGCCAGCACCTCCCCACTCACAGTGAGGAAATTCTTACTTTTGTCTAGTCTAAATATTCCCCTCTCCAATTTAAAGTTATCCCCCCTCATCCTATCACTACAAGACTGTAAAAAACCCTTCCCCAGCTTTCTTGTAGGCCCCCTTGAGGTACTAGAAGGCCACTATACGGTCTTCTCAGAGCCTTCTCTTCTCCAGGCTGAACAGCCTCAACTCTCTCAGCCTGTCCTCATAGCAGAGGCACTTCAACCATCTGATCATCCTTGTAGCCCTCCTCTGAATCCATTCTAACAGCTCCACAACCTTCTTATGTTGAGGGTCCCAGAACTGGACACAGTATTCCAGGTGGTGTCTCACAAGAGCAGAGTAGAGAAGCAGAATCACCTCCCTCAACCTGCTGGCCATGCTTCTTTTGATGCAGCCCAGGGCACGGTTGGCCTTCTGATCTGTGAGCGTGCATTGCTGGATTACGTCAAGCTTCTCATCAATCAGCACCCCAAGTCCTTCTCTCAATCACATCATTCCCCTATCTTGTATTGAAACCAAGAGTTGTGCTGAGTCAGGTATAGGACCTTGCACTTGGCCTTGTGGAGGTTCTCACAGGCCCACTTCTCCAGCCTGTCCAGGTCTCTCTGGATGACATCCCGTTCTTCTGGTGTGACAACTCAGCTTGATGTCATCTGCAAACTTGCTGAGGGTGCGCTCGATTTCCTGACTGCCATGACTTTTCAAATATGGAGAGTAGCTGGGCAACCACATCTGCTAGTTCCGACTGGATTCTGGGATGCATCTTGTTCATAGACTCATATGTTCTGGTCCATTAGGTGATCACAAACCTGATCATCTCTTATAGTGAGAGGGGCTATACTGCCCTGGTCTATTGACCCAGGAGGGGTGAGGAGAGCAGTTGTCAGTGAAACTGAGGTAAAAAAGGTGTTGAATACCTCAGCCTTTTCCTTGTCTGTTGTTATGAGGTCACCATTTTTACCCATCAGTTGGGGTACACTTTCTTTAAACCTCCTTTTCTGGTTGACATACCTATAGAAACCCTTCTTGTTGGTCTTCACTTCCCTTGCCAAGTTCAGCTCTAGCTGTGCCTTGGCCTTCCTGACCCCATCCCTACACAACCAGGCAGCATCCCTATATTCTCCCCAGTTTACCTGTCCCTGCTTGCACTGCCTGTGCATGTGGCTCTTGCTCTTCAGTCTGACTGGCAAGTCTCGACTCAGCCACACTGGTCTCTTCCCTTCCTTGCCTGATTTCCTACATCTGTGGCCTGAGTGCCCTTGCACTTTATGGAAAGCATCCTTGAATATTTGCCTGCTCCATTCTGCTCACTTCTCCCCAAGGACCGTATCCCAGGGGGGTCCTACTGAGTAACTCCTTGAAGAGCTGGAAGTCTGTTTTCCTGAAATCTGGGGTCCTGATTATACTCCTTGCATATAACATTCACCCAAATTCTTGTTAGTCTGATTTGTGGTGATAATACGATGTCCTGAGAGCTTTCCACACTTAGGCCTTCTGATGTTCCTTTAGGATAAGTGCTGCTGATGATTGTACATTAATTTAAGCCAGGCTTTCAGGTGCAGAAAGTGGTAAGAGTATGCTTTCAAAATTAATCTGGATTGTTGACAGAGCAATTCCATACCAGAAGTGCTCAACTAGAGGATCTGACATAGCCTAAACCAGACAGCTGGAGAAAGCCTGTCTTCATCAGTTGTAGTAGGTTCAGATCTAACTTCCCAAAAGGAAGTTGGGGAGAGGAGGGTGCTGGCCTCTTCTCCCAAGTGACAGGGGACAGGACAAGAGGAAATGGCCTCAAGCTCCACCAGGGGAGGTTTAGGCTGAACATTAGGAAAAAAATTTTCATGGAAAGGGTCATTGGGCACTGGAACAGGCTGCCCAGGGAGGTGGTTGAGTCACCTGAAACTTAAAACTAACATGCCTTTTCAAAATGTGTTATTAACTTCTGTAACTCAGAAGACTTGTTAGTCATAAGAAGTGCATCATCCTTAAAAGAAAAGAAATAGATAGAAAAGTAAACTGTGATCTTCGTCTCTGCTTTCTTTAGTAGTGCATTGCAGCCCAGTTGCTCACTTGGGAAGAGGATGCACCTTCCATTAATGTTGCTGCAATGATACTCCTGAGGTGTTTCTTGTTTATCTGTAAGCTCCTAATGTTGTTGTTTCACTTCAGTGCACATTGTAGGAATAACAGAGTTTATTCAGGTGAGGGTGTTTTCTTGCCATAACCACAAGAATTTGTTAATTAGATTTTATTATTATGTTGGACAGAAATCCTCCAAAATGTTCATTTTCATCAATCTAATACTGACTCTGAATCATAAAACATTGTAAAAGAGAAGGAGAAAACATTTAGGATTGGGTTTATGAAATACTATTATTAGTTTTGACTGTCAGGGATATAGTAACATGAAGTTCTTACATGCATTATATAGCTTCTTTTTTTGTAAATCCAGTTTGAATTGTTTACAATGAATCATGAACATCCAAGAAAAGTCGAATCGATTTGATGTATAATACAACTTAGGCAAAAACAGACCCTGTTTTTCAGACTTATCCAAGTTTACTTCGTAGAAGTTTCTGGAGGTGCAGTTGTAAGGGGGTTTCTTAGTGATTATGAAATTTCCACAGAAAACTACTTAACAAAGGAGATGTAAATGTTTGTACATCAATAGAATAATGTAGCAGGAGGGGGTTGCTTTTCCTCTACAAACAGAACTGGGTTTTGTGTTGTGGCTGCAAGTTGCTCACTGAGAAGCGTGTTTCCTCTCCAGCCCTATCGGTACTCTCATTAATAGTTATGTGTTTTCAGCTAATTAAACTGGAACAACACAAAAGTAAACTTGCTTGGATAAGTAGCAAGAAAACATATTTGGATTGTGTTTGGAGAAGGAATTTATTCATTTTGTCAGTAGAGTCACTGATCCACCAAATCTTTATTCATGTGAGTGATCTTTGCACTTGCAAATAACCCTGTTGTAGCTCACCCTCTATGAATGAAACTCTCATCTGCATTAATATACACTCTTTGTTTTAGTGACTGTCAATAGGAAGTAGTCAAGAGTAAAGGTTAAAGTGGGCATAGCTCAAATCAAAAGATAAAGAAGCCTTAAAAAAAATTGCCAACTGTATATATTTGCACTTTATTTCTAGATGCAATAGTCTTAAAACAGGAATAAACCGTCAGATACATTTTTTGCTAAATACTTAGCAACCTATCAAAGTCTCAAATGAACACCATGGATGTACCTTCCTTACTTATTTTACATCAGTTTACTATTGCTTAGGCTCTAAATTTACCAATTATGTGTTTAGTAACTCTCGGGCCATTATCCCTCCACCTTATAAAATGCTTCAAGAAGGCTGTGTCTCTAGTGAATCTCACAACACTGAATCTCCACCTAAATGCAACAAAAAAAAAACCCTACTCTTTGGGAAGGCAAGAAGAATATGCTATATTTAGACAAAATATGATATGATCATATGATATTCACTACTACCCAAAATTATGAGCTTTGTTTTACAACTGGAATGTTGAACCAAGTGCTTTAGGCTAAGGAATGGTGCAAGTTCTGCGTAGTTCTCCTCTGTCTTATATTGTGATCACATAGGGCTGACTGCACAAACATTTTGTGGGAAGTTGCATAGTGCCCTGGAGAGGGAACACAGTCCTCTGTAATGTTGGTTTAGGTCTCTGGAGAACAGTTCAGTTTCCATCTGCCACTTCCTTGTTGGATCTAATGCAGCTTTTCTTGTTTTGCATGGTCAAAAGTACTGTAGGCTGTGCTTCTTACCTACCTTCTGTCCTCTTGGCTGCTTTGCAGATGGCTGTCCCAGTCTAGCAATGTTCAATAACGTCTTGTGTCTCTCTGTGGCCTCCAGACCTGGTAGGCACCACTGCCACAAGCCTTGACTGTGGATGTGGTCCAACCACAGCCACTGCAGCTTTGGCAATGAGCAGGGCAGAACTGGGGGGTTAGTTTCTTCTCTATAAATGAGGATTTGAGACGTAGGAATACCCAGCATAGAGATGCTTCAAGAAAATCACATCACAGCCTCATGTCAATAACCTTAGGCATTTGGTATTGTCTGTGAAGGACTGTTATGGTCTGGAGTACGGCTTGATGAACAAACTTGTGTTCTGCTGTTTTGGTGTCATTGTGGCCACAGAAAGAATATTAGAATGATATGACAATACAGTCATAAAGGTAAAAATCAAAGCTTTGACAGAAAGTGAAGGTGGTGGCATCTTTAATGGTAAGGATGAGAAAAGTCTGTCTCAGAGCACAATAAAAAACTGATGTAACTGAGGGTTTAATTGTACTCCTAAGTCCGAAAGCACAACCCTAGACAACCTGGAGACTCTTGCTAGCAATCAGAAGGGAAATCCTGCTGCTCTCTGCCATTCTTCCATCTGCACTGATCAGAGCACATTCACCCCTAACCAGGTGTGTCCCTGGCTGCCTGCTCACTGTGGAACCCACAGCACGTCCAGGCCATCTGTGGGAAAGGAATAGGGAAAGACTGCAGCAAGTGCTACAGGAGCAATACTACACATAGGTTGATATCAATTGTGAAAATAACCAAAATCTGAGTTTATGAAACATGGGTGGGCATTCTACTTGAGACACCATGTCTTCTGTATTCTCCAGCTTTTCCTGGAGAGGAGTTGCCTGTGTCTTTTAAGAAGTTCCATGAGTGTTGAAAGTTTGCCCAATGCTTGTCATGCAAAATGTCTCAGAGAAAGAAAGATGCCAGCAAGCAGCTAATCCATCAGCAACAGCAATGTATGTGAGCTATTGTTTTGTCTTAATTCTGTATATTATATTTCAATATGGTCTTCTCTTCCTACCATAGTAGCAGACACCCAAGTAATAGCAAAAGCTAAAAGGAAGGTAAGCAAAATTGTTGGCATCAATCTGGAGGTTTAAACTTGGGTAACTCTGCCCACAGAAGACCCTTAAATTAAAACATCGCTTTTCAGCATAATCCACTGTGTTGCTAAAGCAGGGGAGAGGTGATGTTGCTGGGATTTCATGGCATTGCTGGTTCAATTGCTAAATGTTCCTCCAAGCAGTGCTGGGAGTTAGTGCTTCTCTGAACCCCTCCCTGCCGAGCTGGCACTTGCAAAGTCCTTGGAGGACAGACTATGTTTTGTCCAGAAAGGAGTTTCACTCCGAGTGTTACCTCTTTCTATTTCTCCTGGTTTCAATTTATTAAGCTGGGGGATACTTGGGGGAGAGGTGAGTGGGGTTTCCGTGGTCTAGCCTTACATCTTCCTCCAGGAGGACCCTAGCAGGGTGCTTTGTGAGGCATGGCTACCACAAAGACCGTCTTCATGTCAAACACCAGTGACTGTTTTGGTTAAATAAACTCCTGGGAGAAAGCATAGGCCCCTAGGAAAGCTTACGGTTCCATATCGGTCAACAAATCCTCATTGGGTGTGAGTCAGTGAAGTTGTACTGCAGTCAGCAGAACTGGGCTGGTTCACATTGGTGGAGCACCTAGCTCTGTCTCCATCAAGTCACTGACATATATGTTGAAGGGGAAGGGAAGTCAGGAGAGTAGTGTGGGATTACCAGCAACGACTACCTGGCCTGTTTTTCCCTTGGGGTTCATGGTTTGGGTACTACTTCCCCCTGCCCTCATGACTGCCTGTCCAGTAGCAGGATTTCACATCAGCTTTTCTTGCAGACCAAGTCTCTGAGGCTCAAGGCAGGTTCTCTTTGAACTAAAAGGGAAAGGGGCTGCAAATTTATTTTCCCTCCCTATCATCAGGCATATATTTAGGGTGGTTGAAAATTTTATATCTATACTGTGCTTTGAAGATATATACAAGGAGTCGCGGTCCTCTGTGCTAACACCTGGCATTAGCACGGTGTTAGGTCAGTGCAGGGTGGAGTAGCTCAAGTTGGTACTGCACTGGCGTGGCTTTTGGTCTGCCCTGAGCTCCTGTGCACATCCTGCCTGCAAAAAGCACTACAGACCTGCTCAGCTTCTTGCAGCCTTTGCCTGGTGAAAGGACTGATCAGCCCTGCCACAGGAGAATCCTTTCCCCAGGGTGGCTCTGGATCCGGCCTCATCAACTAGTCCCACGTGAACAAGGGTGCCTGTGAGGATCTTATTGCAGTGAGGAAGGGACCAGGAAGGCACAGCTTTACCTTTTCATAGCAGGACCTAATGCATCCTGCCCAGCAGGCTCCCTGCTGTCTAAGAAATGAGTTAAACTAGCAGTAAAAGTCCACAGGAATTAATTTTACCTAAACATCATATTTCTTTGCCTACTGAAAATAATTTCCCAGGCACCTCCACCCTTGGGAAGGAGCAGAGAGCCCCCACCACGCTCTTGTTACTTGAGATTCACCTCCAGCCGCTGCTGCCAACTTTTTTTTCTTTTTTTCTCCTTTCTAGGTTGAGGTCTTTAATAATTTTGTGTCTCTTTCAGCCTAGGCTCCAGCCTGGGAAAAACAAACCTGCTAGCCTGGCGAAAGCCAAACACACACGGCCCAATTACCAGCTTCCCCACTGTTCCTTTGGGCCGGCTGGTATTCTCCCTCCCTTTGTTTCACTGCCTGCTCCCTGCCTCTGAGCAGCTTCCTTTGACTCCACTCCATGCAGCCAGGCAGAACAAAATCCAGCAGGTAAACTGAGGAATGGCTATTGTCTGGCTGCTCCTTGCCCTTGGAGCACTGTGGTTCATCTGCCAGCAGAACTTCTGTAAAGAGCTGCTTTGCCTTTTTAGTTAGGGAAAAATGTGTTGTCTCTTTGCAATTAAAATACTTGTGCATGGGGAGGGCAGCATTGATGTGTCACAGTGATGGCAGACGGTGTCATGGTTTGGGTGCTGGGCACAGGTCTCATCGTTTCAGCTCTGACTGCGTGGTTGCTGTTTGGCAGTCTGTGTCTTGGCTGGTGCCTTAGGAAGAGCAAGGGAGGATGGATGGGACTGCTTCCACAGCCATGAGTTCCTGCAGCAAGGAAGGGGAAGGTGTGCAAAAGCAATACTGAGGGGACATGTCCTGGCTGGGGACAGGCTCATGCCCATTGTTACCTATCAACACAATTTGAGATGTGGGAACTGGCAGGGATGAGCCACTGCCAGCCCTCAGGGTAGGTGCTCACCACAGCAGGGTCTTTGCTCATGCCAGTGCCAAATTCCACCTTTGCAGCTGCAGGGACATTCACCTTCTGTTTTAGAGGAGGGCAAACCATTCCCCAAATGTGCTGAACCAGCTGTTGTCCCCAGAAAAGCTCCTGGGGATGAGAAGCAGCCAGTCTTATGTCCCTTTCTCAGGAGGCAGCAGCTTGTCTCTCTGTGCTGGCTACCCTGTCCTGCTGTGACCCAAACACCCACGGAGCTCCAAGACGACCAGGTTATGAGGGTTCATGGTCACCATGATCAGCTCTCTGCAGTTACATCTGTGCTAATAAATAAAATGGGGCACGAGTGGTCATCCAGCCTCCAGGCTGCTGGCTCACATCTGTCTGGCTGCAGTCCCTGGAGCAGGGCAACCCCAGGCAAAGCTGCCCACAGTGAGCCTGGGCACCTTCTGGGGTGATGCTGGCTGGTGAAGCCAAAACTGTGCCGTGGGGGCACCAACCATAGACAGTGTTAAAGAGGAAGAATTGGAGCTAGTTGAGTTTCTTCTGCTGACTCATCAGAGTAGCTTAAGGGTGTTAGGTGTGAAGTACACAGCTGGGCACTGATACCTCTTCTTGAGAGATGGATGCTTTGGGAGATGCAGTAGATGCCTCAAAACAGAGTCCCGGGGATGCCTAGCTGCTCTCTGGGATAGAAACTAAAAATTTACTTTAATGGGTGAGAACTGACTGGAAACAAAATATCACCCCATCTTTCATTAACAGGACTCCGAATGCGCTTGCCCTGCTCAAAGGATTTACAGTTCATGAAGGATTTGTGTGTGGGGAGGGAGACAGCAAGGGGAGCACTGGGGAGAAGCTTAAAAGTGAATTGTTAGAACATATCTCCATCTCAGTGCTCAGTTTATAAAACAAATTCTTCAGGCAGGTGCTTGAATTCACAGCCTCTTTAGAGGGAATTTATCAGCCCCAGGAATATACTGGTTAAGAAAAAAAAAAAGAAACAACTATTGCCATCAGCTGCTAGGAAGGAAAAGCTAATCATCTAAACTTTACTGCGGGAGAGGTGCAGCTGTCAAAGCAATAAGGTAAATGAGTCTGAGACTGAAATGGTTTTTGCAGCACAACTCTGCTCCCTGCTAAATAGGGGAGATTGAACTATAGGACCATTCCACTATTCCCTGGTAATGCACCATTTTGGGGCTGACTGGGTGGTCTTAAGTCCATTGCCACAGTGGCTATATCGCTGATACCAATCAAGGCCCCGCAGCTGAGACCCTGAGTGACCTGCTTCAGCAGCTTTTTTCAAACCCCAATTCACTCATTTGTCTGCGATGCTTTTCTGCTACTTTATTTATGGGATTACATAAATGAGCCATTAAAAATGTAAATCTTCAGAACAGTTGAATAATAAAGATTTAAACAATAAGCTCAGGGCGGTACAGTACAGAAACTTCCCCGAACCAGCAGTACTGCACCATCGTGGCTATGGCAACAATAGGGGGTTAAGGGAAAGAGAGAGCAAGAAGGAAAATAAAACATCCCAGCATTGTTACAGTCACTGGCACCACAGAAAGATTAGGGACTTTTTTTTTCTAGAGTATTAGAACAATAATGAAGATGTGCCATTATGCGCCACAAAGGAGACCATGCCATCCCTTACATACTGCAGGTGTCAAAACAATCAGGCTGGTCACAGAATTGAGTTTAAGTGAAGTTTGTTCCACCTCACTACAAAGCATTTAACCCTTCCCAGGCCAGAGCCAGGCATGCCATAGCTAGTGTAGGCTCTTTTCTCTCCCATACATCCCAGACATCTGATCTGAGCATCTTTCTTCATCATCAGGGGCAACAAAACTGTATATCACATACCTTGCCTAGGAGGAGTTTGCTGTAGGTTTTATTTGGCTTTCTCTTATGTCCTGTCAAAGTACCTGGTGAGGCAATAACACCATGAAGAATTGTACTGAGGTTAAGTCCCACTGCAGCCTTCTTTCTGCAAAGGATAGAATTATGGAAGTACCTTCTAAGCTCTGTTAAGGGCAAAAATTGTCACACAAAATAGTAGTCTACTGCTATTTTGTCTCACAAATTTTGAGCTTAATGGAGATGATTTTCCCTGCACAGCTGTGTGGTTTAGGTGTCCCATAGCAGTCTTCATACAACAGTTGCCATGAAGGCGGCTAAGATTCCACCAGCGTTTTAGACATTCACACACTGAAGACAAGCTCTGAGCCACATCAGTGCTCCTGCTACAAGTGGATAACATCATATGGTGCGCTATTTTAGTAAGTTTTCCCTAACACTCAGTTCTGGGAACTGCATAGAAGTATTTTGTAAATAAGTTTATTTGGGGAGTTAATTCAGGAATTTAAAATCTAGAGTAAATTTGGGGATCTCATAGGTCACCACCCTCTGAATTTGAATATTTCTAACATAAAGGCTAACGTAAACCATTGCCATCCTAATTCCTATGCTGCAAGAAGAGTAGGGCCAGGTCCCACTATCCATTGATGCCCAGTGAATCATGACTCATTCTCAAAAAAGATCATGTTCCCATCAAACCAAACCTGACCGTGATTAAAACAGCTCTATTCGGATACACGTCTAAGTGCTTGGGCTTGTAAAACTTATAAATTGTGCTACATGGCAAAAAGAGTGTTATATTTTTCTGCAAATAACATAGGTAGGCATGGAATGACATGGCATACAAATGAAGTCTTCCATAGTAACATGATTTCATGTGTTGCTGTATTGGACTGACCTCTAAAACATCTTATTTCAGAACTATGGGACTTGAGCAGGATTCCCTTCTTACACCTGCGCAAATCCATAGATACCAGAAGATTTACTGTGAATTTGTGCTGATGAAAATTAGAAATGACACTGTTTCATAGTCTCTCTTATTCTTGAAGTTTAACATAGTTTGTTGATTCTTACTATGTTTACTTTATGAAGTTTATTTACAGCAGTGTACCAGTGTCATAATGAGTTTAGCAATATTGCGATGGCCAGCATTCAGCTTAGCATCACAAAGAGGTTGAAGTTGCAAGGCATCACTGCAGGTCATGTGGTTGACCTTCCTGCTCAAGTAGGGCAAGCAACAGCTGGATGCCCAGGACCGTGTCCAGACAGCTTCTGAATATCTCCAAGCAGTTATGAGTATCTCCAAGCATCCTGGCATTACGTTGTTATAGTGTGATGATTTTATACAGGTGCAACTTCTATTGATAGAATAGATAGGACAGATTTTACTATATGTGGACAATGGACACCATAAAAGGACTCCAATCATCTAAAAATTTTGCTTGTTACAAGAGGAGAGGAAGATTCCTGGTAGTGGAAGCAGGCAAATATTTAAAGAACACGGTAATGTCAACTATGACATTTATTCTCTAATTGGTGGCTCCCCAGTGGGATTGTATGTCTGGGGCAAGGGAAAGGGGAGGTGAAAAGAGAAAATGGATTTATTGGCCAAGTAGAGAGGTCACAAGAATGTAATATGCAAACAGGTTTTCATTAATGAGGAAAATCTTCCTCTGGGTCGCATATGAGATTTTTGGGAGGACTGGATTTATCTCAGGGCAGAATTTGAGTTTTAGGATGGATAGATATTGCCTTTGGTCAAGTTGGTTATCTTGGTGATATTTCCAGGTATTTCTGCCATATTGCATGTGATTCTCTTAGGTACAAGTGGTTATGGTATTGATTTGTATGTATATGGACACTAAAGAGGCAGGTCAGAATGGCCATGCCTGTTCCAAGCCAGTTGCCTGCGCATGGAGCAGGAGGATGTGATTCACATCTGAAGCTTATTCTGTGTTGCATTTAGATTCTAAATTCATGTGCCTGATTTGAGTCTCAAGTGACCCAGCGCATGGAACGGGCAAGGGGTACAGGGCTGCTGCAGTCTAGCCCAAACATGGCTTTGTGCTGTGCCACCCACCAGCTGGCACATACAGAAGGTGAACACACATTGGGCAACCCCTTTGGAAGTCCCTGTATTAGCTTTTCCATCTCTGCACACAAGCTGAGGACAGCTGGCCTTTAGGAAGATCTTCCATGGGTTAATGAGTCTTGTGCATGTTCAGGCTTCTCCTAGGCTTTACTCCCATTGTGTCTGTAGAGATCTGGGTATCTGTTCTGGTTTTTAGTGGTGCCTGTGAGGAAAGAGCAGGGCTACAGGGCAAGCCGGTGAGCTCCCCCTGGCACGAGGTCGTCCCATTCCCAGGCTTGGCTGGGTAAGTAACCACAGACACTGTCAGCTGATGGGTAACATCAGCTCTGTCCAGGTATTTCCATGGTCAAACAGCTCAAATGAGTCATAGCTGTGGTTGCACTCCAGCCTGGTAAAGTCTGAATCCATGTGGAGTATGGAACCCACCAATCTCATAGTTGTGATTGACTGTGGAATGGAGAAGCAAACCTTAAACTAAAAAAAACTTAAACCAAAAACTTTAAAAAGAAAAAATTAAGTTTCTTAACAACACATCACTTGCAGGAAAAAAAACCTCTTTGAACCTCCAGATTGGATTAATGATAGGTTTGAGTATTACATCTTTGCTTCAGTCTCTATATGAAAGCAAATAATTTTGCTGCATTTTCAAAGTTGATAAAAAGATAATTGCAGGCTTCATGAGTTTTTCCTCATTCTCACTAGTAAGCCAGGAACTGGACCCTGAAGATGGGTCGAAGAGGGCTGGAGCACCTCCCATATGAGGACAGGCTGAGACAGTTGGGGTTGTTTAGCCTGGAGAAGATAAGGTTCCAAGAAAACCTTATTGCAACCTTCCAGTACCTGAAAGGGACCTACAAGAGAGCTGAGGAGGGGCTTTTTGCAAGGGTATGTAGTAACAGGACAAGGGGATAGAAGGAGACTTGGAACTAGATGGCCTTTATTGTCCCTTCCAACTGAAACCACTCTATGATCATGATATTTAAAAGACAGGTGGATAAGGTGCTGAGGGGCATGGTTTAGTGGTTGATAAAGTGATTGAGTGGTTGGACTCAATGATCCTGGAGGTCTTTTCCAACCTAGTGATTCTGTGATTCTGTAATTCTATGACATTAAAGCAAAGGGTTGAGGAAGTTCTGGTTCACACAAAAGGCAGATTTACAAGGTGGAATGTGCACTAATCCCAGTAGTTCACTTGTCTAAGTCAGATTGAAGACTCTCTGGTATCTCAGGTGACTCTCCTCTTTGTTTCCTCAGTCATCAGTGCTGAAGGAAGCTGTCAGGTCCTATCTAACTTGAAACTTGTTTTATGATGTAGTAGTAAAATGCTTGGATATTTTTTAATGATCTGATACTGCAGGAAACAGTTTCTTTCAGGCAAAGCTCCAGGTCTTTGCTGTGCTGTTGTTGCTGCTGTTGTCCTTCCTCCTGCCCCACGTTGCCTCTTCTCTGGGCAGCTGTAAGACACTTCAGAAGATCACCTGTGCCCTTCAGGAGGCTGCATCAAACTGTCTCATCCTACTGTCCTGGGTCAGGGAAGCTCATTAAGTATGAGCTTGAGTCAGGAAGAAAGATCAAGGTGACTGGCTCCACTAGCAGATATTTCAGGGAACAGAAAAGCCAAATTTCACCTCTGCCTTTATAGAAGGGAGATGTCCCTTACAGCCTTTCCAATGTGCCAGATTTTAAGTAAGTTGGTTGGTATTTTAATGGAACTGAAAATCTTCAGAGAATGTGGAGTCCTAGGTTGGAGAGATGCATCGAGATAGGTCTAGAAGTCTCTCAAAGCCCTGCTACAGGAGCAGGGAAGTCAGGAAAGCAGTTAGAGGGACACATGGGGCTTCTGCTTATGTCCAAAGTTCCTCTGAGACTTCAGGGTAGCCTTGGCATCAGAACTGGCTGTGGGAGGGTAGGGATGGGAAAGGAGGGCTAATGCTCTGTCTTGCTCAGAGCTGTGCTAGCTAACTGCCGACCTGGGAGTGATTTACGCTGGCCTTGCTGCTTTGCATTATCTCAGACAGGAATGCAATTGCTGCCTGGCTAAACTGGGAACATCCCCTGCTTACCTGACACCAGTGTGAAGGCCCACTAGGGCCAAAGGCTGTAAGACTCACAGATACAGAGCTCCTCCGTGTCCTCTTGGTGGAAAGCTTGCTGCCAGGGTCCATGAGGTCCACATTTTTTTACTTGCTTCAGGTTAAAAATGCAAAGCAAAAAAACAAGCTCTTTTGGGGGGATGCCAAGGAATGAGGGATGAAGGGTGTCTCTCAGTCTTGCCACAATTGCTCAGGGGGGTCAGTCCTTTCACTGCAGCCCTGAGGTTAGCAGAAAGTATGACCCTCAAGTAGCAGAATATTGAACTCTGAAATCTGAAGATCAAAGGAATCTCCCCATAAGCTGTTATTTTCCTTCTGCTGCCTGCATCAGTAAATCTGTCTCCAGTCTTCTGTGAGGACCCTTTGCAGAAGATGGCCAGGAGCCAAAGTCAGCAGAGCCATTGCTGCTTGGTTAAGCCAATGGCAGATGAAAGCTGGGGAGCTTTAGAGTAGCAGCAGCCAAGGAGAATGGATAGCCTGGGAGTGTGCACAGAAAGTACTGCTTGCAGGGAGAAGTGATGCCTGGCACAGCCTGGAGAAACAGGAAGTTCTTGGAGCAGCGATTACTACCTTTGACTGGGAAAGGAGGTAGAAACCTTCTCAACCTGAAGGCTGTGGCTCTTGTTTCAAGTCTAAAGATAAGCTTCTATGCCTGAAAGTTCATTTCTCCATCTCTGTCTACTGGCCTGATAAAAATCTTCCACTATACTGACCTAAGAAGCTTTCTTTGCTTCTTTCTCCTTTCTTTTTTAACCTGTTTTCCCCTAAATGGAAGAAATAATTTGACACCAAATAAAGCTGGATTTCCCCCTGTCATAAACCATGAGTATAATGGCAGGAACAATGTTGACTATCACCACAGGCTTGGAAAAAAAAAGAATCAAACAACCAAAAACAACTAGTGTGAATTCAAAGCAAAAATGAATGGAGTCTGCTTCATTCATAAATGTCATATGAGACTTTGGCTAAAAAGGCAAGCCTGTCATCCCAAGGCCAGCAGCTGTTGTTATGTTGAACAAAATGGATACAAATGGGTATTATTTTAAAGTGAAATGCTTAATCCCAAGCCTAACAAGCCTACTGTCCTCTCTGTAACCCTGTGTCATACAAGCCACGATCTCCAGTAGAGGGCTTGATTGCACAGGAAATAAAATTCTCTGGCTGTGCCCGACCAAACCAACAAACACCCTGGCAATGTTTGAGTTACTATGGCAATCACAAAATAGGAAGGCCTTTTCTTCTTTTCCCCATCTCTGCATGCAGCCGCAGGCTGCTCCTGAATAGCTCACATCTGCAAAAAGTTTTAACACGGTACTCAGATAAAGAAAAGGATCCCAAAAATGGGCATTGACCCGTCTCAAAAAATGTTGCAAATTTTATATACAAGAATTGGGGAGCTGTGCCACTTTGCGCAGGTTATGTCATAATGTGAACAAAAAGGAATAAAAGCTGATGAAGGCTTTTGCTGTCAAATATGGAGAGAGGGGAAAAAGCAGAAGTAAATGACAGCTTTAATGCAGATGTAAGAAGAAAAGTCAAAGATGGGTGACAGAAAGTTGCTGGTCAATGAATACGGGAAAATTTTTGAACACAAAAACCAGACAAAAGAGTAAAATACAATTAAAATCTCGCTATAGAGAATACTGAGAAAAGTCCCAAAAGCACAGTGAGTAAAATCTTGGAGCTATCAAACCATGTGAAATGGACATGTGGTTCTTTAGAGCGGCCCATTTCAGGCATTAATAGCTCCCATTATAAAGAGGGAACCTGATCTCTGGCCTGGAAAGCTTTCAAGAAGCGGACTTTTTACAACAAAATTGAAAAGCAAAACAAAATGGAACCTTTCTGCTTTGCACAAATAAACTGGGACTTGGGTCTTTCTAGACAAATTTGGTCCTGCATAATGAACTGTTACACAGTTTACCAGTTTCCCTTGGACAAATGCTTTCTGGTTATGGAGAATAATTATGTATTTAGATGGAGATTTACATTCTGGCAGATATTGTAATCATGCGCTTTCTGACAGTACATTTTCCACCATTAAAATATATTTATTTTTGATAATAGAAACTTACCTTTGCCAACAAGCTGATTTCAACCACTTAATTTAGATGCCTGTGTGGAGTACGTGAATGTATGTTAAGCAGCTGATGGACTCACCGTGCTATTTTATCCCATTGAGAGGAAAGATATGAATCCAGAATTTAATGCATAGATGTGCTATTCTATGCTAGTTTTGCCTCAGGTGTCTGAATCCATAATGTGGGAGGTACCTCCACGTAAGGTAGCTCCATCTCAGAATAAGATTCAGAAAGAGTAAATTTACTCTTAATTTGTTCTTAATCTTAGCTTCAATTGACATGTTATAGCTTCTGAAAGTATCATTGCACTTTAAAAGCTCTTACTGACAAGTCACATTAATCACTAGTGTCTGAGAAAGGCTTGATGTGGGGAAATGAATGAAAATGGCATAAACAGCTCACAAAAAAAGTCCAAAGGGCCAAAAGAAGCCCCAAATCCAGTAAAAGTGGAGCTGCATTATACATTCATTGACTCTTGTTCTTTTGGGGGTGTTTTGGTATGAAAAGAAAGAGACAATAGAAGACAATAACGGTACCTTATCAAAGTTCATTCAAGCAGCTATTTCAAATACTTTTAACGGCTTGTCACTGGGTCTTGCAAGTCTCCGAGAGTCTAAACATTCTGTCACATTTGTGTACTAACCACTTAAAGTGCTGCTAAAGCCT
This sequence comes from Piaya cayana, assembly GCA_013389865.1. Lineage (NCBI taxonomy): Eukaryota > Metazoa > Chordata > Aves > Cuculiformes > Coccyzidae > Piaya > Piaya cayana. The sequence goes on along the minus strand of WAAB01007597.1, from coordinate 58,936 downwards.
TTTGACCTGGACTGACTCTCCTTTATCTAGGTCAAAATGCAAGGCAAAGCCTTTGTGTTCCACGGCCTTCATTAAATTCATTGATTTGACCTGTATTTTAAAGACCAAAAGTCAAATGGAATGGGAAGTTAAAGTTCCCATACAAAATCTTCCACCGAGCACTTCACTGCCTCCTTGAACTATGTAACATTCAGAAAAGGCCATCTCACGGCCATTTGAAGTGTGGGCTATAGCTGGAGTGGCAGTTTTGTCCAGTTTTTTCAAGAGCATTGAAAGGATTCATCAGTGCTTCCCCTCTCTTAAATGAGGACAAAAAAATTGAAGCTTGCAGACAGTTCCACTCACCATTTTTTTCTTGCTCCGAGTCATCTCTTCAGCTGGACATAGCAAAGTTCAGAGGCAGATAAATATTTAAATCCCAACCTGTGGACAGGCAGGGGTTACGTTTGTTGCCTTGCCTTATACCCCTGATGTGCTCATGGTCAATTCTGCTATCAAAGAAAAAGTAGCAATCAGCTCTCTGTGTCAAGAAATAAACCCTCTTCTGCTTTTGGAAACCAAATTTCAAGACTATGGTTACTCTATCTGGGAATAGAGCAGAAAACCGAAGGCCTTTAGACAATAAACTTAGAGTTTCATTCTTAATTTAGACATTGCAGATCTTTCTAGCCAACAGTAGAGTCTTGGAACAAGAGGTGTTTCTGCATGTGGCTGACCCAGATAATGTTGTGGGTCAGAGGAAGATACCTCTTACTAAAAGCAAAGCTTTTGCCCTGAGGGTGACTGAAGGTCAGAGGCTGCTTGCAAACCAGCAGGGGCATTTCAGGTTGAGCCAGGAGGCAGGTCCTGCTCTGTGGGACTGTGAACAAGAGGAGATGTCAAGGCCACTGACTTGCCTCAAGGATGCACCTGCGAAAGGCTGGAGCTGATTGGTCACCTTGTCTTGCACACACCTATGGCTGAGGTTCATGGCTTATTTACACCAGGAAGAGTGGAATGAAAGAGAAATAAATTAAAAAGATGAAAGAAAAATAAATTTAAAAGTTGAAAGTATATTTTAGCCAAATTACCGGTCACACAGATATTCAAAACACAATGACATGCCTTGAGAAGATCTGCAAGCTTATAATTTCACTTAGAACAATCGTACATGATCCACGGTTTTGGTATAGCTTTCCAGAAACTGTTATTTTCATGACTGTCATTAGGATTGAGATTCAGCTACTCAGAGATCTTAGGTTATGTGACTGAAGGCTCATCTCTGTGAATACAAAGGAGCAAAGAAGAACAATGATGGCAGGATGGAAACTCCCACAACCCGGTTGGAGAAAACCAAGATAAACTAATTAAGAAAACTTGCCCTTCCCAGGACTGTCACAGACAAGGCATCAGCCCCATGGTTTGGGGTCCCCGTTCACCTTACAGACTGGATGGTTGGCGCCTATAAATTTGTTGTAGGACAAAGGCAATGTCTAATGGTGGGGACAGAGGGATTTAGGTGCTTTGGAGAAACAAGTGTGGGAAAAAAGAGGGAAGGAGAATAAAAAGGGCTATTTGTGTGTAATAAAGCTTCTGGTCAGTCTCCATGCTTGATCACTGAAGTCTGTCCCGTCTTCTCATGAAAATCATTTTCCTTCCTGGCCATGGAGGTTCTGTGTCCCTGAGTGTGCCTGGAGGTCTAAACACCAGCAACTGAAGTGGAGCTGTGAGCCTCAAGTGTCCTTGTGCTAGCAGTGTGGAGGCCTCTCAGATAGTTCCAGACACCTGAGATAGGCACCTGTAGAAAGCCCTTTGTGTATCTTTAGTGCTGTGCCGAATGCTGGTTGCACATCTCCTCCTTTCAGCCAGTCACTGTCATTTCCTCACATATCCAGCTGGAACATCACCCTGCACACAGATTGACTTATGGGCAGAATGGACATGAGATGAAGGCTTATGGACATGGTTTAGTGGTGAGTAGGGATACAATTTAGTGGTAACATTGGCAGGTTTGTGTTTATGGTTGTGATCTTAAAGGTCTTTTCCAACCTAAAAAATTCTATGATTCTGTGAATGCATTTCAGAAACATAGGTGATCCTCGCTGCAGAAGAAATCAGCAGGAGCCGAAGAAATCAACAGGCTCTTAGTCTGTATTTCCTTTGGATCTGGAGAGGCTTATTTTCTTTTCCAGAGATCTGACCACTCCTTAATCACATCTTGCCTGCTTGAATATTAGGAGTTGTTTACAGGCATGAGCAACTATGAAATTAAAAGATGTCAAGGCAGTGCAGAGTCTGGAGACATGGGGGTGGGAAGATGGCAGAAAGAATGAATGGAGGGGAGAGGGGTGAGTCAGTGTTGTGTTTGGATTCCTGCTCAGTGCAAGTTTGACCATCTCATCCCATCTCCTCTTCCTCACTGAATACAGCTATCTGGCCTTAGTCCCCTCAGAGAACAAATGCTTCCAGGATCTTTGAAGCAGCTGAAATGCTTTCTCAGGTGCTCCCAGCAGACTGCATATATCTCCAAGCTGATACGGAACCAGGGCAAATTGAGTGGTTCAATCCATAGAAAAATGAACTCAGTAAACAACTTACACAGGGTTCACTGACAAGTTAAAATGTCCAAAAGAAACTCCAGAAACAGGTGAAATCCTCTTCATCTAGCAGTACATCTCTAAAAGAGTAGGTTCTACTTCTATATCTAGGTTCACATGATTATGATTTTACAGATCTCGCCACTCCAAAGATGTAGAGGAAAGGAAGCAGCAGAAACAACATATGGAAAATCTTTGGTGTTTGCTCAAGACAGAATGTCACCTTACAGAAAGGCTGACTGGAAAAATGGAAGNTCCTCACTGAATACAGCTATCTGGTCTTAGTCCCCTTGGAGAACAAATGCTTCCGGGATCTTTGAAGCAACTGAAATGCTTTCTCAGGTTCTCCCAGCAGACTGCATATATCTTCAAGCTGATATGGAACCAGGGCAAATGAGTGGTTCAATCCATAGACAAATGAACTCAGTAAACAACTTACACAGGGTTCACTGACAAGTTAAAATGTCCAAAAGAAACTCCAGAAACAGGTGAAATCCTCTTCATCTAGCAGTACATCTCCAAAAGAGTAGGTTCTACTTCTACATCTAGGTTCACATGATTATGATTTTACAGATCTCACCACTCCAAAGATGTAGAGGAAAGGAAGCAGCAGAAACAACATATGGAAAATCTTTGGTGTTTGCTCAAGGCAGAATGTCACCTTACAGAAAGGCTGACTGGAAAAATGGAAGAAAAAAGTTTTCTTTAGCTTTTGGATGGGTTCTGTTGTTCCCAGAAAGGCCAGTCTGACATCTCCCAAGGGTGTAGTGTTCACTCAAAAGAAGCAATTGCAAACTAAAGGGAAAAAAAACAAACAACAAGCCAGACCTAAAACAGCCCTTTGAGCCATTATTTCCTGTGATTCTGATTTTGTAAAAAATTAGGATGCTAAAATCTAGAACAGGACTCCTAACTAGGTCTAGTTGATCTGGCATTTTCCCATTTGCAAAATTACCTGTAAAATGATTTTTTTTTCTTACTTATTATTCACCTGTAGCAATTTGCTCAGCAGTTGGGCAGTCTCTGGATTGTCTGTAGACTCCTTGTCTATTGCTTTGTGCATTTTNTTTTTTTTTTTTTATTTTTTTTTTTTTAATTTTTTGTTACTGGGCCGTTACTGGTAACTTAGAGACGCTTTTTTTTTTTTCTGATGTCCAATTGAGCAATTCCTGGAGCTTTGAAGACTTACCAGATGATCCTTTCCTACGGTGACTCTTCATGGTGGAGCACACTTGCCAGAGGCTCTGTGTGTCCATGAACATCCTGGAAAACCATATTCCTCTCACATCTCTGGAAAGGATTGAGATGAAGAAGAAGTTGAATGCCACCAAAGTAGACTGAGTATTTTGTATTTGGGAAAACATGTGCAAAAATCTGTTTGGAGCTGGCTGTAAACAGTGTCACTCTAAAACTGTGTCTCTATTAAAAGGGTATTGTTTCCAGCCACTAAAGCAGAATAAAAGTATCTCCAGGACCACACTCAGAGATGTGAAAACCATCCAGTCCACAGCATGCTCCTCATTCCTGCCAGCCCATGGTGGTCCCTTTGCAGTGAGAGCTTTCTTTGGACTCTGGTGAGATCAAAAAGCTGTTGGGGGAGAATTTGCAGAAGGTGAGCTTGAAGAACAATCCGCTGGGTCACAGCAGTGGTCCCCTACCATCCTACTTAGTCTCCACTGATGGCAGTAGGAGCTGCTATGAGAGGAAGCACAGGAGCTTTACCACTTGCTGTGCTCCACTTGCACTGCTGGGAGCCCCCAGCCCCAGAAGTGACGGGATGTTACTGGGAGGTACCCACATAAGCTCCTGAATACCACTTCATGGTCCTGCTCTGCAAAAGCATGTGTAATCCTCTTGTGATCCTGCTGATACCATTCAATTTTTCAGCATCCCATGGATGTGATTTGCAGATACTTGCTACCAGCTATGTACTGTCCTGTGTGTGTTTTAAACTGCTTACCCTGAGTTTCCCTGAGCTCTCTCAGGTGCTTGTGTTAAGACATTTGGTGAACAGTGGTCCCATGTTCACCTTACCCATCACCCTCATGGTTGTGTGAATTTTGAATCTTTCAGCCTTCTCTCCTCTAAACTGAGCAGTCTTTTTAGTCTTTCCGCATAAATTGGACACTTCAACCCCACAGCCATTTTCATTACCTTTTTCTGTATCTTCTAACTTCACTGCGACCTTTTTCAGATTCAGAGACCTGAACTGCATCCAATACTCAATGTATGTGAGACGTAAGATTTTCAGCCTTATCTTCATTCTAAAGAGAATATTAAAAAGAACACAAAACATGAGTTAAATATAAGCCATATCATGTGCTAATTAAAGAGGATTATGTTATACTGCAAACATAGTTGCCTCACTAGCGGTGTCCTTGAGTAGCCTTGGTTCAAACAAAGCTCCTAGTGGGAGAGGTTTTGCCCACGTAAAGTCTGCCAGGTGCTCTGGTGGCTGCAGCAGACATAGGGAGCCTCCTATGGAGGCAGAGCCTGCTTAAGAATATAAGCCCAAATAACAACCCCTGAGCTCAGGTCACCCATCTCTGAAGTCCAGATGCATGGGTAAGCCTCACATGCTCCCCAGGTAGGATGCACAGCTGATAGGCTAAGCTTCTTTATCTATTTAAGATAACAATTTTGTTGTGTCTGTTTTAGTACTTGCTGTCTTAACTTGGAAGTTTGGAATATGCAAGCTGTGAAGATTATAGCTAATTCAAAATATGGATGTTTAAGGAGTAGAAAGTTAAATAAAGCATTTTAAGCACATTTTGCACTGATAAACCACAGTTGGTGCTAGAGGCATGTTACACTGATTCAAACACATGGCAGGAAACTTTCCCTGCTCAAAGAACTTGCAACCAAAATGGGCAAGAAAGGAAGAGGGAGAACAGGACCACTGAGGTATAGGTGATGCTATGTGTGGGACCAGAGAGGTGTAAGTATGGTAGTACAGCAGGGAAGCAGTCCTTGGCCACAGATAGTTGCCCTTCTGCTCTGCCAGGGTGAAGGTGAGGGTCACCTTTGGAAATCACACAGTGTTTCCCAGGAGATCCAGTGTAGCAAACAGCACACAGGACCATAGTGGCCATAGTCACAGGGATAACTGCACTGCTGGTGACTCTGGGTTTTCCACAGGCTTGTACCAGTGTTGGCAGAACAGAGTTTCACCTCTTTACAGACCCTTATACTTTTCTCATTCTACTGCTAAGGACTAGTCTATGAGTTTCACTTCTCTTTTCAGTGCCTCTCCAAAGCCATATGGTTACACGCTTAAGAACTGTGATCAGCTGTGCACTAAAGAGGCCATCCTCTGCAGTATACTGAAACATGGGAGAGTAACTCACATTTTCAGGGTGACAACAGAGCAATAGTCCTTGAAGGCCAATGGCATCCTGGCTTGTATCAGAAACAGTGTGACCAGCAGGTCCAGGGAGGTTGTTCTCCCTCTGTACTTGGCACTGGTGAGACCGCTCCTTGAATACTGTGTTCAGTTCTGGGCCCCTCACCGCAAGAAAGATGTTGACGCTCTGGAGCGAGTCCAGAGAAGAGCAACGAAGCTGGTGAAGGGGCTGGAGAACAGGCTTTATGAGGAACATCTGAGAGAGCTGGGGTTGTTTATCCTGGAGAAGAGGAGGCTGAGCGGAGACCTCATTGCTCTCTACAACTACCTGAGGGGAGGTTGTAGAGAGGAGGGGTCTGGCCTCTTCTCCCAAGAGACAGGGGACAGGACAAGAGGGAATGGCCTCAAGCTCCTCCAGGGGAGATTTAGGCTGGTCATTAGGAAAAAAATTTTCATGGAAAGGGTCATTGG
>WAAB01007597.1:13615-52220 GCA_013389865.1 Piaya cayana | reverse complement strand
CCACTTGTGACTGGCCTCCAGCTGGATTTAACACCATTTACCACCACTCTCTGGGCCCGGCCAGCCAACCAGTTTTTCACCCAGGAAAGTGTGTGCCTGTCCAGGCCAGAGGCTGACAGTTTCCGTAGCAGAATACTGTGAGAAATTATGTCAAAGGCTTTACTGAAGTCCAGGAAGACCACATCCACAGCCTTTCCCTCGTCCAGTAGCTGAGTTACTTTGTCATAGAAGGCGATCAGGTTAGTTTGGCAAGACCTGACTTTTGTAAACCCATGTTGACTGGGCCTGATCACCTGGACTGGTGGTCCATTGGGTCTTTTCCAACCTGGTGATTCTATGATTCTCTGATTCTAACATGAACATAAGCACCTGAAATGGTTGTTTTGATCTCTACCACTGTCGTGGGAGTTCTTGTAGCTCCTGCTCCCCTCTGCATATCCTTCTGGGCAGTCTGTGGCAGCAGGCATGAAGCCTAACATACCACAGGACAACAAAGCCCAGTTATTTTACCTTGTCACCTTAACGTTCACAAGGGGAAGGTGCTCCCTGCAAAGTGCCCTGCTTTAGCCCAAGCAGGTGGGAGCACGTGGCTTTTTGTACTAAGGAGTTCAGGAGAGTTGTATTCACCTACTGAATGGCCACATCATCTAAGAGCCTTCTTTGCCAAGCTGGAGGCAAGTGCGCAGCATGAAGCAAACCAAAACCTAATGAAGTGCTACCAACATCCACACCAAAGACAAGGCCATTTAGAGCAGAGAGACAAGCTGAGTTAGCATAAAAGAAAAGGCATCAATCACCATTACCCCAAGACAATGGTGATAATTTAATGGCTGTTTTTTAAGAAGAACTGACTATACAAAGATTGAGGAGAAAGGTCTGGTAGGCTTCACCTGCAGCTGAGAGCTATTTGTTCCCATTGTGCCAACCAGAGCAAGGTTTGAAATGGCAGTATCGGCAGCTGGCATTATATACATCGAGTTATGCTCATGACTAAAGATTTACTTTAAATTGCTAGGTTTTATGGCTCAGACTGCTATTAGTCAAGCTTGAATGACTTCACTAATGAATTAACTTTCTGTTGAATTTTTAATCAAACTATAGGGGTTTGTAGCACAATTTTTCTTCTGTTAAAATAATTCAGCTTTTAGGCATTATTTCATGATGGTCTACCAGTTCTATGACATCTTTTCTATCAAATTCAGACTTGAGACAGGAATTTACAAACCAAATACATTTAACTGAGTTGTATCCACATACTGTATTTGGTGTTATTTTGGTTTTTAGAGAGATGGACCAGTGCAGACATCTTTATGCGTAGCATAATGTGACTCTAGATAATCAAACTAACAGTATCCAGAAGCTGAAGTCATCAAAACAAATTCAGTCTGAAAAGTTACAAAAAGCCCTAAAGTCTTGGAATAAGGTTGGAGAGATTTTTCCAGTATTATTTTAGTCCAGACCATTGCCAGAAGATATGATCACCCTTAACCTGTCAGGTGGAGATTTCTCCAAGCTTTTATTAAAGATTTCCTATGATGGACAGGACATACCTCTCTAGCTCAACTCTGCTCCTTCACTGTCCATACCATTAGCAAATATTTCCAGTGTCTTACTGTAACCTCCTTACTGCATCTAAGTATATAATTACTTATACTTAATGAGCATGAAGTGTGTTTCACTCTCTCTTTGCTGCAGCTCTTTGCATGTGCAAAAAATCTTATCAGGAAATCCCTGCAACACGGTAGAGCAACCCCAGTTCTTTCACTGTATATCACACTTTCTGGACTTATTGTTGTTCTCCTCACACTCCTCTGGACTCTCTGTTTTGCTTGCAGCTTCCCAGATATGCAGATCCCCAGCTGAGCCCCAGTTCAACACAGACAAGTGATGAGCAGGTAGGGAAATTTAGCCAAGGTCCAGTTCTCCTTGCCAGATATTTAAATAAACATTTCCTGCTTTGCCTGAGACCTTTTCAAGATTTCAACATAAACAATTTTAGGCTTTTGCAGTCTTCAATAAAAATGTGGTAAGGACACTAAAATGCTTTGAAGCTAGCTGTCTAAGAAAGTAGGGGTGCTTATGGTCCTGCAGAGAGAGACAACTCAACTCACTAGTCCCAGGAGTGGAGTTAGTTTATCTGACAGTTTTTTTTTTCCTAACTGTTCTTCTGAGGGCTGTACTTCATACCTTGAACTTTCCATTTCCTCCAGCAGCTGTTTGTGCTCTACTAACCCTTCTTAGTGATACCTGCTGGGGTGTGGACCAAGAAAATAACAAGTATCTTTAACCATACTGAATGATGCCTAAACAAATTGTTGGTTTTCACAAATGTTTTAATTTAATTTTTTTAGATTTTAACTCATCCAAACTCCTCCAGCATGATCTTCAGGAACATGGTGGTCCGGAGAGTCAGCTCTGTTGTTCGTCTTCCCTACTGTTGTTGTGAGCATGCTGCAGGGCTTACAAGTGGGCTACGCTAAAGCACATGGAGGACAGGGAGGTGATTAGTGGCAGCCAGCATGGTTTCACCAGGGACAAGTCCAGTGTGACCAGGCTTGTGGCTTTCTATGATGGGGTAACCACAGCAGTGGATGTGATCTATCAGGACTTCTGTAAAGCCTTTGACACGGTCCTCCACAACATCCTTCTCTCTAAATTGGAGAGATGGATTTGATGGGTGCACTATTCAGTGGATAAGAAATTTACTTGATGGTCATATTCAAAGAGTACTGGTCAATGGTTCAAAGTCCAGATGGAGACTCATTACAAGTGGTGTCCCTCAGGGGTCTGTACTGGGACCAGTGCTGTTTAATATCTTCATCAATGATATTGACAGAGAGATCGAGTGCACCCTCAGCAAGTTTACAGACGACAGCAAGCTGAGTGGTGCAGTTGTCACAACAGTAGGTCGAGATGTCATCCAGAGGGACCTCAACAAGTTGTAGAAGTGGGTCTGTGAGAACCTCATAAGGTTCAACAAGGCCAAATGCAAGATCCTACACCTGGGTTGGGGCAATCCCTGATTTCAGTACAAAATGGGGGATTATGTGATTGAGAGCTGCCCTGCAGAGAAGGACTTGGGGTTGCTTGTTGATGAGAAGCTCGACATGAGCCAGCAATGTGCACTCGCAGCCCAGAAGACCAAACTGTATCCTGGGCTGCATCAAAAGGAGCATGGTCAGCAGGTCGAGGGAGGTAATTCTGCCCCTCTGTTCCTCTCTTTTGATACCTCATCTGGAGCACCGTGTCCAATTTTGGAATCCTCAACCTAAGAAAGATATGGAACTGTTGGAATGGGTCCAGAGGAGGACTACAAAGATGATCAGAGGGCTGCTTTGAGGCCAGGCTGAGGGAGTTTGTCTTGTTCAGCCTGGAGAAGAGAAAGCTCTGAGGAGACCTTATTGAGACCTCCCAGAACCTGAGGTGGGGCTAGATGAAAGCTGGAGAGGGACTGTTTAGAAAGGCTTGTAGTGATAGGACTATGGGCAATGGGTATAAACTGGAGAGGGGCAGATTTAGACTAGACATAATGAGCAATTTCTTCACCATGAATCACAGAATCATAGAAGAACCAGGTTAGAAGAGACCCACCCCTCAGCACCTCGTCCACCCAGCCCTTAAACCCCTCCAGGGAAGGTGACTCAACCCCCTCCCTGGGCAGCCTCTCCCACTGCCCAGTGACCCTTTCCATGAAGAATTTTTTCCTTATGTCCATCCTGACCCTCCCCTGGTGGAGCTTGAGGCCATTCCCTCTTGCCCTGTCCCTCGGGAGAAGAGCCCAGCTCCCTCCTCTCCACAACCTCCTCTCAGGTAGTTGTGGAGAACAATGAGGTCTCCCCCCTACAGGGTTTGATAGTGGAACAATATCTCACCACTAAACCACCTCCCAAAGGAGAGGAAAAAGCTTTTTAATACTTATGATCCAGAGGCCACGATGGATATTGCCACTTAACTACATTAAATTAAACTCCTTCTGGTGTAGCCTGGGGAAGATGACGGAAAGCTGAACAGGAAGAGCAACACATTGTTAAAGAGGAGGAGAAACACTGCTCTGCCAGAGAGCCCTTCTGGCAAAATGTTAACCTCAGTCCCTGGGGTGGGAGTTCACAGATCGGCCGTCAAACGCGGTTTCAGAAGAACAGGACAAGCTCTCACCTGAAACCGTGTCTCTGAGGAAGGGAGAAGGCAAAAAACGTCATCTGGAATCAGCGGTGGCTGCAGGTGCAGTCACGTCAAGAGAGAAGCGATAGGGGGGAATCTCCCTTTTCTCAAGAAAGGTGTTTTCTCAGAGCTTCCCCTCCAAACTACCAGCTCTTGAGAGCCAGCCATTCACACAGCATCAAACCCAGGCCCTAGTTTCCTTCGACAAAGCGTGATGAGGCACTGGAACAGGTTGTCCAGGGAAGCTGTGGCTGCCCCATCCCTGGAGGCGTTCAGAGCCAGGTTGTATGGGGCCCTGGGCAGCCTGATCTAGTGGGATATCCCTTCCCATGGCAGGGGTGTTGGAACTGGGTGACCTTTAAGGTCCCTTCCAACTCAAACTATTCTACGATTCTATGACTCTGTGATTCTGTGATTCACAAGGCCCAGCCTGATTGTGATCTTGTATATGGTATTTTGAATTCAGTAGAATTCTACACACCACAACTACCTGAGACAGAGAGTGGCAACAAGATGATTTCATGCAACACTTAAACATGAAATGGTCAATTTAGTGGTGAGCATCTCACACACACTGGGTCAGCAGTGGTACAGATACAACTAGGAAGCTAGAAGTTTACCTCACTTTTTTTCATTCCGTCTTCTCAGTATGAAGAGGAGGCAGTTTTGATTTTGTATCTGGATTTTAGGCACCAGTCAAAATGTAGCTTAAGTGCTGCCATGCCACCAGGGCCTGCCATGCTCAGGTCCAGCACTGCACCTCTATTCAGTTGCAAAGCTGGATTGTATCTGCACTAACAAGACTCCAGGGGAGACAGAAACACCCATATCTACAAGTAAGTTTGTCCAAATGATGTTGAATGTCCATCCAATATCTTTCTAAGTCCTTCACTCCGCATCATTGCTGAGCCCACTGCTATTTCCCAGTGAGCATCCTGCACTGAAGCCATTGCTACTCACTGGGAAGACCTGTTTTAAACTTCCTCAGGTTCTTCTCATGTGCTCTAGGGTTTAATATAAGTGTATCATCTGAATGCTTGAGCCCTTCATACTTGCTATAAAACCTCTCACCTCCAGGCTCCTAAGTGGACAGGAGTAAAAGTGTTTCTCAACCTGTTTATTCATTCAAGCGACCCAAGATCACTCCTACACATTTTGTTCAACTCCTGTGAGACAAACATTGCCCACAGTCAGTATCCTTCCCTTCTACAGTGCAGAGCAAGCAGAGATATTGGAAGCCACACCAAAAGTACAGATCTCTTCCTGTGTTCCAGAGATGATAATTCAAGGACTTGCATTGCCAGAAGATCACACCTTCAATGTGGACAGAGGCTATTAATGGTGCCTTATGATTCTCAGGTATGATTTTAAGGTGTTATATCTTGAGTATTTGGTCTTCAGAACTGCATAAATCTTGGCTTTCTTATAAATATTTGTTCTATAAATTGCCCTGGGTTACTGAAGAGACCACTGCCACATCAAGAAGTGGAGCTAATGACCTCCTATCCTTCCACTCTTTCTTAATTACTGAGCTGTTAACAGGGGCATTAGGAGCAGTTTGGAACTTCTGACTGTGCTGGAAATGTAAATTATCCCAATCTGCTTTGCACAGGGGAATGTGGACAAGTGCTTTACGTAAGCTTTATAAAATCAGAGCTCAAGTGTGACTGTCATAACCATCAGAAGGAAAAATCCTAGAGATAACTCATGGATGAGTCACTGATGCCTTTGAAGACAAAGACCAGATCTCTGGCTTGTAGGAGAGACCAGGTGGTATGCTTGGATGACCTTGGTGTTTTACTCATGGAGCTGCCTAGCAGTTGAACTGCCACAAGTTGAACCAACTGCAAATCCTCAGAGAACCAGAAGGAGCTGAAAAAATCCAGATCTTTCTGTTCCTGCACCACTGTGTCATTTTGTGGCCACCTCCAGCTCTTTTTATCACATTTCCCCAAAGGCAGCACTTCGGTCATGAAAATAAAAGTCTATATGGGCTCAGTGATAGAAGGGGCTTAGTTCACTTTTAAACAAGTGGAAGTCAGAAGCAATTTCATTGAAGTTCCTGGGTTTGATTCCCTAGGAATCTGCACTTTGAAGACTCCTTACACGTGTTCAATAACTATCCAGACCAGAGGGGCTAGCACACTGCTGCTTGAGGCAACATGACCATCTAGAAAGACAACTTGCACAAGGACATGCAGCTTCACCCTGACTGGAGTAGCATTGGGAGAAACAAAAGACTAGTTGCTTCCACCTTTTCAGGACAGGGTGGAGGTAAACGGCAGCACCTCCACTGGTGTAACTGGAAGATATGGGATCCCCAGCCATTTACTCCAGCAACATGCACTTCTAGGGTATCATGGCAATTTACAATTGAAAGTTTTTCATTATGAAATGCTTTATACAATGTGATTATAGTTGCATTTTATAACTTCCATTTAAGTAGACATGCCACCACCTGGCTCTCCATGTGGTTCCTGCACTTGTATAAAATGTTAATCTCTCAGGTTACAATGCAAAAGTAGGTGGAATATTAAGTGTCCATATTTTTATTAGAGGTTTAACTAAGCTTTCAAAGCAAAATAGGTGACACCATGAGCAGATGGTGTGGAACCACACATCACTTGCACAAATATCTAAGCTTTGCCCAAACAAATAGCTATGAAACTAATATTGTGCATTTGAGCAAATGCATGGAAAAACTGGACTTGGACAAATGCACAGCAAGCCATTTTAGCTTTTTCTAAGGAAGTTTATTAGATTTGGCAATCAATCATCAAAGTTGACCAAGGATGTGGAGTCTTTGCAACAAATGTTCATGCTTGTCGTCATTAACATCATTTAGATTTTAGACTTTTTCTAATTAAGAAAGGTTCCCACCAGCAACAGCAAAAATCCCCACCACCTCTTTCATTATCTCAGCTTTTCTTCCCTTTAATTACTATTGAGCTTCTGGCTGATTAAATTAGGGGGTTTAGGTCTTTTCTGAAATCTTAGGGAAATTATCTAAAAATCATGAAATCAATTCCCTTACGCTGTTTTAATCTTTTATGTTTTGGGCTCCAAGAGGGACGGGCGGACAAGTGCAGCCCCTCGGAAAAGTGTGCAGCACTAGACTGCTTGCCAGCCCTCTATTGCCTTTGTGGACCATCTGGGTCAATTTCCTTCCAACTAAATGAAATGCAAATAAAAATTCCAGCAGTTTTTCAGCTGCAGGCTGCCCAGCTGATTAGCATGACAGAGGCTGGGAGATGAGGCCTGACCCTGTGCACTTCCCCTCATCTCATTAAGTTGTAACTCTACCGTGGCTGCATTCATGGTGTTTATTGACGCTGAAAGGCGTCTTTATCCAAAACTAGCTAAATTCACATTCAGAGTTTTTCCATGAAGGCTTGCCTGCTACAGCATCCACATGAAAGTGAACCTATTGTAGCTTGGTGATGTGTCCTGCTGATTCCTTAACAATCTGAGCTTTCTCAAAAAAAAATGTTAGATTCACAAGTTTAAGTTGCATTAAAAAAACTTAAATCCCAAACATTTTAACAACTTTGTAGTTTAAAATGTTAACCTTATAGACGAGTTTCATTCTGATGATGACAGTGTGTATTCTGAACTCCCACAAGTGAAGAGACAACCCAGACAAAGTACAGTAATGAGTGAGTGCCTGTATCATGTAGGACTGAAGACAACGGGCTATTATACTTATCCTCACATCCATCAGCAAGGAGAAGGATATAAGATTCAAGAAAGCAACATCTTCAGCAATTTATAGTGCTCTGATAGTCACAGCTGGACAACAGAGAGAAATACACCTTACAGCTGGCCACTATTCCATGTCTTGTTGCAACTCTGCGTTAAAGAAAGGGAAATATTGTGGAACCAAAGCCTGGTGGGCATGAGCATAATAATGATTATGATCTTTCCACCATTCTTTTGAGCACCATGACTGACATCATAGCTGGATGACAGCAGCTGTATAGATAAGAAACTGCTGTTAAAGTTCTAGGGTGACCTGGCCTGGTGAGCAACGTGTTTTCTGTGTCATGTTTGAGGGCCAGGTGGGAACCAAGGTAGATGGACTGTTTCCAGAAGGCACGGAAAAGAATAGCAGATAGTACAGTTTTTTGAAAGGAAAAACCAAATGCTCATGATTTCCCTACCTTACTCTGAAGAGTGCGCATAGTAAAGGCTAACTGCTCTCTTATGGGTTTCCCAGACTGCAAACAAGAGTCAGGGATTGTCCAGTCCTTACACTGATGCAGCTCTGGAGTCACAGCCCTGCTTCTACTCATGATAAATGGACTGGAAAGACAGGACAGGAGAGTTTTCATTGACCCATTGCCAAGTCTCTCAGAAGATGTTTTAAGATTTCATTGGGAAGGATGTGGATTTTGGGGTTTTTTATTATTATTTTGTATTCAAAACCAGCATATTTTGCCATGCCAAGAAAATATTGGTAAGCAAATGTAGGGGTGTCAGCAGAGACTGACTTTTTGGATGAAGTTGTAGGAAGCGGTTTCAGAACTGTGAACATCTCATTGAAGTTATTTATACCTGTGCAGGGCTAAAAGAAGTCAGTGCGTAACACAGACTGTGCATTGCACCATCTCTGACCTATTCAAAAGTAAAATGGAGCAGAGAATAATGAAGGTGATCTCTGTTTAGTTATTCCATAAAGGACAAATTCCACTGTAATTTGCCCACATCTCCTCTCTAGACTTTCCATCTTACTAGGTGAGTTTGCTTTTCTTCAAACGTACAGACTTGGACAAACTTTATCTTGATCTAAGAAAAGATGCACACGCTTGATCAGAAATTCAATTTTTTTAAATTCATGGTACATTATGGTTTATTCGAAGTAGAGGAAAGACCTTGTGAACAAACGTGTTTGTTTTAAATGCATGTCCCATTTTAATTGAAGTCAATGAGGAATTAATGTCATTAAATCAATAAAAAAGCTTAAGCTGTACTGAGAGTGTCTTCAGTGCACCCTGTTCTGGCATAAGTAGAAGAGTTCAAACTCTTGAGGTGTTTAAGGTGCGGGTGGATGAGGTACTGAGGGGCATGGTTTAGAGACTGGTAGGAATGGTTGGACTCGATGATCCGGTCGGTCTCTTCCAACCTGGTGATTCTATGATTCTATGATTCTTCAGTGTTTTATTAGTCCAGTTTTATGAAATTCTGCATTTCAGAAGTAAAAAGAATTTGAAAAAGAGAGAGAGAGATCTACCTTTTGCCTACTCTGCACAAATGTGAACTTTATTTACTTCTGGGCTTTCATTTGAACTGATATTGTTTTATAGCAATTAAAATCTCCTGAGGAAAAAAACATCAGTAGCTATAACATGGTTTGTGCTTGATGTGTTTTGTTATCAGCCACATCAACTTTAAAGTCGGCCTATAATGTTACCAGCAGCATATGAAGTATGGTTTTAAATAACAAGTTAGGATAACTGCTACCTGTGTAAAGAGTCCCATGACATGTGAGAGTACACTCAGAGCAGCAGGAAGCCGACTGCTCCATTCTGAGAACACTTGAGGAAGGGAAAAGAATGCTGTGAATATACCCTTCTGGTTAGCATTTTGTATTGAACTATATCCAAATGCAAACTAGCACTTTAAATTTCAAATGCACATGTGAAATTTTAAAAAAAATGTGATTTAGGATCCTTGAAATATTTTGCTTTGGTAATTCATCATATTTTCATTTTACAATTCATTTAATTTCAATAAAGTGAAACTAGTGAAATAAAATGTTAGGTAATGATAAATTATATGTGCTGTGATAACACCAATACTGGAATAAAAAGTATCAAACTGTTTCATTTTGACTTTATCAAAATGGAATATTTTACAATGTTATTACCACGCAATAATAAAGTCAAGACAAACCACTGCAACTTCTAACTGAAATTTTTTCAGGCTTGATATCTTCCTTGGCTACATTTTGATTTTGACAAAATTCTTTATGTGACATAAAATTGTCACTAGGAGTTTTCATCCATGTTCACTTGTCACTGTTATCCATTCAACAGAATATGGGAGTTCGGGGGTTGTTTCTCTTGGAAATGTGGAAGCACAAAACTGTGTTTTTCTTCAATGTGATAGATCATTTCTAGATGAAACAACAGCCAAATATTACTTTTTAGAGCACAGCAGGAAAAAGAAAGAATCATAGAATAACAGAATCTTGGAATGACCCAAGTTGGAAGAAACCCGCAAGGATCACTTAGACCAACTCCTATCCCTGCAAAAGACAACCCCAAAATTCACATCACATATCTGAGAGTGTTATCCAAATGCTTCTTGAATATTTCCAGGATTGATGCCATGACTGCTTCCCTAGGGAGCTTGTTCCAGTGCTCCACTGTCCTCTGTGTGAAGAACCTAGTATTCAAACTAACCCTCCCCTGGCACATCTTCCTGCCATTCTCTCAGGCCCTATCACTGGANAATGTGATAGATCATTTCTTCATGAAACAACAGTCAAATATTACTTTTTAGAGCACAGCAGGAAAAAGAAAGAATCATAGAATAACAGAATCTTGGAATGACCCAAATTGGAAGAAACCCACAAGGATCACCTAGACCAACTCCTATCCCTGCAAAAAACAACCCCAAAATTCACATCACATATCTGAGAGTGTTATCCAAATGCTTCTTGAATATTGCCAGGATTGATGCCATTGTTGCTTCCCTAGGGAACCTGTTCCAGTGCTCCACTGTCCCCTGTGTGAAGAACCTAGTATTCAAACTAACCCTCCCCTGGCACATCTTCCTGCCATTCTCTCAGGCCCTATCATTGGACACCAGATAGGAGAGATCAGCACCTGCTTCTCCTCCTTCCCTTGTGAGTAAGCTGTAAAATGTGCTGAGGTCTC
Organism: Piaya cayana; assembly: GCA_013389865.1. Taxonomy (NCBI): domain Eukaryota; kingdom Metazoa; phylum Chordata; class Aves; order Cuculiformes; family Coccyzidae; genus Piaya; species Piaya cayana. The sequence continues at coordinate 41,178 of WAAB01007597.1, read as the reverse complement.
CCCTTAGTCTCCTCTTCTCCAGGCTGAACAGACCAAGTGACTTTAGCCACTCCTCATGTGACTTCCCCTCTAAACACTTCAACTATGTGTCCCTCCTCTGGACACTCTCCAGTGGTTTTATATCTTTCTTGTACCGTGGCAACAAAACTGCACACAGTACTCAAGGTGGGGCTGCACTGGTGTGGAGTAGAGCGGGACAATCGCCTCCCCCAGACAGCTAGCAATGCCATGGTTGATGCACCCCAGGACACGGTTGGGCCTCTTGGCTGCCAGGGCACACTCTTGGTTCATGTTCAACTTGCTGTTGACCAGAACCCCCAGAAAACAGTAAAGAAAGAAAAGTGGAGAAAAAAATAAGCTTCATTCAGAATTTGGTTGATGATTGGAGATGGACTTGTCCTGTAGATGAGAACTAGAGCAACTACAACCACAATCCTGGGTCCAAGGTAACAGAAAGGAGAGACCAAATGAAAAGCAGCAGAGAGGGAAAAGACTCAGAGACACAGGGTCAGGGAAAGAGCCTGTGCAAGGAGCCTGCAAAGGGACAGAATGCCCTCATCTGGGATACTTTCTGCATAGCAAAGGGGACAGGCTGGTGTGGCAGCAGCAGCAAAAAGCAGTGACCTTCATAATTTGCCAAGTTTGGGAGACGTCATGAGTGTCTCATGAGTTCCACTTTTTCTCAGTCCCAGTTACTATGCTACTGGGTAATATGTTTTCAGCTTGGGCTAAGAAATAACCATAACTTGTTGCATGGTGTCCTATTTGTAGAGAAGAACTTGAAAAGGTGGCTGCTGTTGGCTAAAACACAGCCAAAAGGAAAAAGACAAACTCAGATTTATTTGTGCAGGCATCATTTCTAGGAGCTGGATGTGTTATTCACCAGGGTCTGGAGTCTCTGTATTGTTCATCTCAGAGATGAGATGCAGCACTGATGTCAACCCTCATTCTGAACCAGAAGGAGCATCCTGAACCATCAAGGAAACCTTGCTGGTCTTGCCAGGAAACCTGAACAAACTCTCCAGAATACAAAAAGGGATTTTGCAGGTATATGCTTCAATGTCATGACTCCGATCAAAAGGAAACACACAACAGAAGACCTCAATACTTCTCAAAATGCAAGGAAAAAAATAAAAGAAAACTACAAAGCCAGTTCTTGAGCATTCTTGGGAAAAATGCCCAGCTTTATGGCAGACACTCTGGGTTGTGCAGAGGAGCAGCAGAAGCAGGTCAAGAAACCCACCACAGGATGGGTGCAGAATGTGGTGCAGATAACAACCAAAAGCAGTAGCTCTGGAGTCCCATGGCCTTGCAAAGCTGTTGCTATAAATGCCTCAATGGCATTTCTTACGTTTTAGTCTTGTATTAGAGTGGTTAATGTCCTCATGTTTGGGGACTGTTTCTACCTCCTGATGTGTTTTTGAAGTCCAGATCATTGCAAACATGTTTGTTTGCATCATATCTAAGATACCCTGGCTGTGACTGGACCCAGTTTTCTTATTCCTCCACATCCAACTTTGGCAGCCACAAAGTAATGTTTATGATTAATTGCAATTTAGCCCTTCATGAATCTGAAGTGTGCTTCCTTTTCCCTTGCTTTGTGCAGAGTGCTCTGCAATGCATCCATGAGTGTCTAGGATATGAAGCCATGCCCAGAGTTCATGGCAGCTTTACCGTTCTATGTATGCCTTAGGCACAATGAAGGAGCAAAAAATCCCTTCTATTGTGTTATGTTACAGCTCTTCTGCCCTCGTCTGACCCCTACTGACCATCCTCCTCACCCCATTTCTCCTTACCATCTTGACTCATATTTTGGTCATCTTCTTCCATTTTGTCTGTTTTCAGGTGTGCACCCTTGTTAGTTATTGTCACAGGCCAGTGACAATGTTTCTGTAAAAGGCTTTTCTCCAGCTTTGCTGGCTGACTCCTGGACTCCCTGATCCAAAATTTGTAGCTGCCCAGGCTATTCTATGTACCAGTTCACAATCCTCACATCTCCACCATACATTCAGTCCTGCCTACACAGCATCACTGGTTCAGAGTAATTCTCGCAGTTGTGCCCTCCTGTCCAGCTCTTACACCGTCTTCCTTCTTCACCTAGTCCTGCTTGGATACAGCAGAGTAAGCCCACAGACACAACTGCGTCCCTTTGAACTTTTACCCCAGGATGGCCCTGTCTGGCCCTGAGATGAATTAAGTTCCGTAGGTAAGAGTTGTTCAGCCCTGCAAATCCTACTGAGGATGTCCAAAAGAGCTGGGGTAAAAATGAGGCGATAGCTAGCAGAAAGATAACATAACAACATTCCTTCCTTTCCTTTCTCTGGGGCAAATTTGCAGTCCTTTCTCCAGTGCATGAGGTACAGCTTCACAGTGAATAAGAACGTTGCATCAAACATTGGCAGAAAAATGTATTTTACTCAGAAACGTTCAACTTGCTGTTATTTAACAATGTGTTGTGCAAGGAACTCTTGGACAGGGTAGTACAAACTTCAGGGTTGACAGGAGGATGGACCACTGGCTCTTTGAAAGAGAGTTGCCAAGCATACTGACATGCCTGCCGGTGAATTTTCCTGCTAGCAGGCACAACAGACCACGCACAGGACAGGACACTTCCAGTTTGTTTGGTTTGTGATACACTCCATACGCTACCATCACTGTGGTATTTCCCCTTTGGGATGTGACTTTCGAATCTTTGCATACTTTCATAGGATGACACTACTGTGGGTGGCTGGGTGGGACTGGGCAGGGGAGTCAGATACTTCTGTGTAGGTATATCCCCCAAATTCAGTGCCCTGTGGCTTTTGCTGTAACTGCAGTTGTACTTAGTACAGCCTGTGGAGCCTGCAGAGGAACTCCTCTCATTCCTAAACTCAGCGTTTACATTGATCCCCCTGAATCTAAAGCCTAAGTCATAAACCAGACACATTCTGCATTGAAATACACCCCTGGTGCTCCCATTCCTCATGTGATGTTCACTGCTACGTGGTTTCTTGCCTCTGTTTTTCTTTTGGTGAAGATCTTGCTCAGGTTTTTACTGTTTTCAGGCTTGACCTGGACCCCAACAATGCCTGCACTTACAGAATCAAGGAAGGTAGATATTAAAAAAAAAAGGCCAATATGCTAGGGATACACAGGATAAATTTAATCTAATAAGATAGATTGACTCAATCATTCAACTGAATAGATGGTGAGTCTTTTTTAAAGGTGCTCTGGAAGGCAAAAGGAACAGTTGTCTTAAGGGATCTCTGACTTCAGTCTTCCCTCTGAGAACTCCTGCTCAACTGGCAATTCTGGATCAAATAAAATAAACAAAAAAAAATTATGTACAAATAAGGATTTTTCTCTGTTATTTAGCATATTTTGTGGGTTTCATTGATCCACCATTCAACCAGAATCTGAAAAATGTGTATGATCTATCTGTTGGATTGTGCACTGTGTGCAAATTGTCACATGTATCAAAATTTTTTTAAAAAGTTAATGTGAAAATTAATCAGCTCAAGATATGACCTCAATATTGCATGAACCTGTTTGTTTTAATAGTTTTTATAGGATCTGCATTTACAATTCAGGATCGTTAATTTAATCATTGATAATGCAATGACTGATGCATGTTCTAAACTTCATGTGGAAGTTACCACATGTTGACATGAGGAAACTAGAAGTTTGCACCCTTGGGTAATGTAACTGCAGTGTGATTGTAGTGATTACTCAGAGGTGGAGTGTGACTCTGACAGATGATACATGTAGTTGAGTTTTGGGGTGAGGTCCTAGGGAAATAAAGTGGTTCTCCCAGGAGATTAATTGCCAGGTAGAGATGTCTGCCTCCCTCCACAAGCCACAGCAGGACCCCAGCTGACTCTCTTCCTCTTGACTCCAACATTCTGGGTAGCCGAGGCTGGATGTGATGACTTCCACCCTTACAAAGTTTGTGAAGGGCATTTAGTAAACCCTGTGTTTAGGTAACTGGCACATAGAGGTGAATGCCCCTGTACTTCCAGGGAATTGTTGAGGCTACCTCCAGAGGGTATCTACTGCTGGTTCCTGCTTCCCCTTTCCAGCCTCTGTGTGTCAGAGATTATGTGCTTGGTGTTATATTCCACCACAAACCTAGTCAATTCTTGTTCTGCTGAACCCGTGCTTCAGTGCCTTGAACTCCCATCACTGAGGTGCTTTCACTGCATTGAGACTCTTACTTACCATGTCCTTCTGCGCCATTTGTGGCCAAGAGCCTCACCGATGGAATGGGCATTGGCAAAGGGCAGTTACTTTGATTTCACCTCTACACTCTTTAACACTTCTTTCTCTCCTGCCTCCCATTCCCACACCTCTGTCTCAACCAGACCCAGCTCCACCCCTGCTTGCTTTTGCAGAGCTGCGGGTTGCAGAGATGGATCCCCCCGTGACCAAGGCTGTGCCAGCTGACCACTGGCTTGAGGGGCCGTAACTTCAACATGAAAAATCCAATCAAAGGACAAATGCAAAAATGAACTCTGACTCAGTTAATCTTTCTGAATTTTATACCACCCAGGTTGGCATCTGTCTCTTTCCAAAGTCCAGGAGCAAGGTCCCAAATGTGCCACTACACACTTGTATCTCAGACCAAGGCTTGAAATACCTCAGATTTCTGCTGTGTGTTGCTCAGTGTTCTTCACCCCCAGCCACTTGACAGCCATCCACAGAGCAAAAGCATAAACTGTCTTTACCAAATGGCCATCCTGGCTCTTCCAGCAGAGGCACTAACAAAGGTGCTCTTATTTGTGTTTGGTCGCCAGTCAGACCTTCCCAATGCTTTCTCACAGACAGATGATATTTCCTCTCCAGTCTCCATGAGTTTTGTCCATCAAAGCAGCAGCCAGTGTTGTTTTATGATGTGTTGTAAAACTACCATGCTACCCTGAGCGTGCTCAGCATGGCTGCCTCATTTATCACTGCTCAGCCTTCACACTGGGATATCATCCATCACTGCCTCCTTAGAGCTAGGAGACAGAACCTGGTCCGTATTGCTCTCACAGCCCACAGTCGTGTGAACACTCATCAGCAGGTCCCTTTGTCCTCGGGCTTTTTTTTTTTTCCAGGAAATGTGACTTCTTACGTTTAGTTCCCAACCAAGGCTCCAGAAGAGAAAACTGAACTTCAAAATTCAATTGACTCTGACTAATGGAGGGGATTTTAATGTGTAGCCCTTGACCCTTATCTATTATTTATGGAAATAAAGACTTTTTTTTTTTGTTGTTCTATATTTGAAGTTAATGGTAAAAGAAAAATTTGGAGAATTTAATTTTTTGATTCTACAGTGACCTCCATGTCCATTGTGAAACCATGAATAATTACTTTTTGAGAAAGGCATTTCTATAAGCAACCTAGAGAGTGGGCAAAGGAAGCTTTGAGACAGTTTCATATAGAGAAAAAAGCTCAAGAATACGTTTATGCCTGGATTTCTTCTTGCACTATAGAAAGACAAGTGTCCTTCCTTTTATTAACTGCATTATTTAATTGCATGGCACTTATGTCCTTACCTCTCACAAAGTTATTATATTTATTCAGCAAAATGGTCAAAACTCCTTATTAGGAGTAGAAAAAACAGGATTTAGGTTTTGGATGTATTGTTTTTCCATTTTAACTCAGCTTCCTATCCACTCAGTAACTTGGAAACAAACTCAGGGATTCAGCATGGTGACTTTGAGTGGCCTGGCTAGGGAGAGGACGCACTTGAGCCCATAGGTGAGTGCCCTTTGCCTTCTAGGGTTGCACCAACTCCAGCAGTGGGGTAGTAATAGCAGGTGTGTATCCTGACGCCAAGTGCTGCAACCCCTTCTACTGCCTTCATTTTCAGATGAAGGACCATCTTCTGAACAAGCCTTGGACTGGTCCCTTGGATCAAATGTCGGCACTGTGTTCTCTTTTATTTCTTCTCTTGAGTCCAGAAAGTGGTTGAGACCCTAATGTCCACATTTATGTGTTGGAGAACACTTTATTTGCTTCTTGGGTAGAGCTTCCAATTATTCTTTTCTCCAGAAGGTGTATGGTTTACACACACTGAGATCATTCTGTCAACCAATCCCAAGTGTGATATGAGGACATAGTCGAGGGTTGCTTCAAAATCAGGCTGTTTCTCCTTACGAAACACAAATGTAAAGACAGCCTAAGCACAATGCATTGACTGATGTGAGCTTGGGTTTAGTCACATAAGACTTCCCCTCGTCTGTGGTTCTCCTAAAGAGTTCAGCAGTTGCTACTGGCACTTTCTTCTGGCACTTTCAGGGCACAGGAAGGGTGGCTGGACTATGTTTCAGGGACACCAGCCCCCAGTGTTAGATGGGAAACAAAGCTTTGTAAAGATAAACCCTGATGGGGAAGGAACATCAAAGGCTTCTGAACTCCATCCTTCATACTGATGTAGAGAACAGCACAAAACTAATCCATTGAGGAGTGGGCAACAAAACAATGCTGGAAAGCATAATAAGGTGATAAGTATTTGAAAGCTATTGGCAGGAATAGCAGCTCTTCCACTGACTTCAAAGCACATTTGACCAGCAACCTGAAGATGTGGTAATAGTTAAAAATAAGGTTTAATTTGAGGCAAGGAAGCATAAATGTAGCACTCTTTCCTATTGCAAGGACCCAGTCTCTCAGCACTGATCCTGTTTGGCTGCTGAGATGTGAACAAATGCCAGGAGCCGTCCACAATGCCTGAGTGCTCAGAGCCTGAAGTGTAGCAACAGAAAGGAGAAGTAACAGAGCAGGTACAGTATGTTTGTCTGATAAAATGAATATAAACAAACATTGGGATACATATTTTTATGAAAAGTTGGGGCTTTTAATGCAGATTCACCATTTTCATAGAAGATCAAATGAATGTGTTACTTTTTTTTGTTTGATGTTTCTCATGTTTGAGTGTTCACTGTGTCTTTGGTTAGTTTTTAACTCTAACGAGAGAGGTACCACTGTCTGCTGAATTGTTCTGTCAAAATTTGCTGCAAGGATTTTTCCATAACTAAGAGAGAATTATTTTTATTACCTTATTTTTACTATAAAATTTTGCATAGTAAAAGTAGTAATTGTTGAAAATGTGAGGAATAGGTTGGGGTTTTGCTACATGAAATCATGATCTATAAATTCCTATTGGAGAAAACTGGCTGTTGTTCTCCTCGCAGTCTGTTCAAATCACAGCTGTGCCAGTGCCAGTTTTCATTTAAAAGTTATGATGGGCATATGGAGAACTACGGTGAGAAACAATCAGCCTGAAAAGCAAGCAGCCTGAAAAAGGGAGTTTTATGTTGGTTGCGGCGTTTTGTGGTTTATTTTCAGTGGTGTGATACTGTGAAGCTAAGTTGGAAAAGAAATTTCAAGACATGAAAACACTTTTGGCAGTTTTCCCTTTTAGTTTTGAAGATGTCTAACACTGCCAACCTGAAGTAATGAAAAATCATGAGGGAAGCCTTGCAAATCTATAGTATTTTACTTCCAAGTTGCATTTTCATTCATAGTACTTCTCTTGATTTTGCTAGACCTTAATCTTTATAGGCTAAGACCTTAACCTGTACAAGTTTACCTGCTTACTCTGCAAAATGTTACTGTGAAGTGAATTGGTAGAGTCTCAAGCTCTCTTTTACTTAAAGAGTCAAGAAAGCCACCATCTGGGGCCTCAGCCCATCACAAAGGTGACTCAGTGGGAAGATGTGCTAAGGCAGGTAGGTATGGGCACCCCTGGGTATGGCATCACTCACCCTTCTGCCCTCATTTAGACAGTGTCTGTGCTTGTACTTTGCAGAGGGGCAGTGAGGTTGCTTTTTCCTTCTCCTCTTCATGGCCATGAGGGGAAGAGTCATGAGATACACAAAATGTTTAGCCACCCATCATTTCTGCACTGTCTCTGGCATTAACAAAGATAAGTTTACTGTTATGTTGGCAAACACTAGAGGTTCTCACCTTTTCTTACAGCTAGTTTTCTTGTCTTCTAACAGTTTTACTCCAATTTCAAGTATCTTTCCACCAGAAATATCACATTTACAAGGGACTGCCTCACCTAAAACTGCTTCACCTCACAGACTGGCTTTGATGTTGATCCGGAGGGGTGCTGGGGTGTAGACCCTCATCACTGAGGTGAAACTACAGTAATTTAGACTTAATTTCCAATGCCTGACTTGGACCTTAGTCTTCCAACTATCATGCCGTGGTGCTTTTAGCAAGATGCTGTGATGAGTGGAGGTGCATTGCCGTCTTCCCAGGAACAGGTTCAACATGTGCACTCACAGATTTGGGACTAATGCAATCAAAGGGAGTCAGACTTCACTGATCCACTGAGTTCCTTGTATTTTAGCACAGATAAATATCCCATGGTAAAAGTTACTCTGTCTGTTTCAGAGTCCTCCATCCTCTTCATCATTCATTATTTTATAACTTTTTTGAGTGCTAACCAGAACACCATTCTGTGGCTTTCACTTCCTCCTAATTTGCTGTATTTTTTATCTCTACCATAAGTATATTTCCAAGTGAGTGTGCATTAAAATATATGAGATCATAACATGCCAGATAAGTAGCCCTGAACAAGCTCCCAAGAAATTATTTGTGTTAGTGTCTAAAATACTGTCACAGGCATTCAGTGTTAAAAACTTCTGCATATGGGCTTGCATGCTGAATTAAGAGAAAGTACACAAAATTATGCACCCCTGGATCCTTGCACTCGTGTACCCTTCTCTCCAATCTAAACAGAAGAAAGCTGCTTTCTTGAAAAAAAATGCTCTTTATGAATGGCATTTCAGGAAGGACCTGAGTCCTCTCCTCCTCTGGGCTGGAGAAAAATAAAATTGACTGCCATTTGATTTACATTTGATATCTGAGACGCTCCAGCATCGCTGAACCTGAGAGAAGAGCTGCAGAATGCTGCAATGAAGTGTGAGTCTGCCAGCTTGGGCTTCCACATGGAAAGAGAAGGCTTTCAGGGCTGAGCCTGGGGGAGCCTCATGCTGTACAAACACCCATTCAGAAGGTGGTTTCTGCCCTGAGGTGCCTAAGGAAAAGACAGAAGATGGACATCAAAACACAGACTAAAGGACAATGTGCACATAGGTGGGTTGCGTCTCAGAATGTTCTGACATCGCACACTTCTTTCTATTTATTTTGGCAAAAAATGTGCACTGGTTCACTTCACAATCCTATTAATGTATAAGGAGCTAGAAATGTTAAATGACAAGCTGTGAGAGAGATGGAACAGCATTTGTGATGCTTCCTAAGCAAAGAGTTTATGTTGGTTGCCTTCTGGAGTGACCAAGGGTCTGCAGAACGGGTTGGTCTCTGAAAAATACCCAAGTGTTGTATTCACCCCTAACAAAGAATCTGAGATAATTTCAAACCAGCTGAATTACATTCTGCATGCTAGTAGGCTTCATGGGGCCACAACAGTGATTTTCAGCCTCAAGCATTGTATCTTTGTTTGTGTCTTTGTTTTGAAATTTTTGTTAATATTTTACTGGCATCTTTGGTATTTCTTTGACTTTGTTTTTTCAGAGAGGGAAACATTTCTCATGACTTTGACTCTGTATTAGCAGCCTTCACCAGACGTTTAGTCTACTTCTGAGCATGCTTTGAGTTGGATTCACTGTCATATCTGCAAAATATTGGCATGTAATTTGGATGCCAAACACCTGCCTCAAAGGAGCACCTCCTTTACAGATAAGCCCAGGACAGTCCTGAATAAACAGGCATTATACACACGTACTTTTGTGCTCTTTTCCCCTATCATAGGCAACCAATACTATAGTCACACAGAAGGTCTCCTTCCTGCAAAGGGAGATTTTACTCTTAATCTAAGTCATGTTACTCTATGAAGAGGCAGAGAAGCCTTTCTGAAATATACAGCAACATGAAACTTGTAGAGCATTGCCACCACAGACACCAAACTTGAGGGCTCCTGGCTACTGCCAGCACCTCAAGCTGCTAGAGTCTAGCCAGTAGGCACTGCAAAACAACCAGGACTGACAATCTGGAGGCTGTCTTAGTGCCTGTCCTAGAGACCCTCACCCTGCTTATTTTGGCACGTGATGCATGGTGATGGCCACAGGATAGACAGGAGGCCCCTTTTGCAGCCACACACAAACATCCCTGTGTGACAATTAGTGGTGTCGGAGAAAAGGTCAGCAGGAGAGGCCTAACAGGTAATGAGAACACTGCATCCTCCAGCTGAGCACAGGGCCAGGAGAACACCAGATGTACCACTTGTTCTTCACAAAATTTCTGGTAAGGAACAAATGGCTCCAGCTCCAGCCTCGGCTCCAAGGCTGCTGATCACTCCAGAGACAGCTTGGGAAAGCGTGGTGAGGACTCCCAGAGAGCCTCTCTTACTAGCCCTGGAGTCCTGGCTGGCTGTGCAGTAGAGTGACTGTTGGGATCAGGGCTGGCCATGGGGCTGTTCAATTCCAGGAACCCCAGGCTGGGATGGGGCCCCTCTCTTGCACCATGACCAAGATGATCCTTGGGATGGACGTGCTGTGCTGCGCATTCCCCACCCCATGGACCACAGCCAGAGCCCCTGAATGGAAACTCAGATTTCCAAAAATGGAACAGTCAAATCCTTCAGAAAAGTGTTTCTGCTGGGTCACCCACCGCATCAGAGGTGTAAACAACCAGCACACAGATACACACTCCAATGCAACAGAAAGCACAAGACAACAGATGTCTCACAATTATGTTATAATGATTTCCATTTTGTTCCTAATCCTTTTTCATTTTCTCTAAGAATCACATCTGTGCTCTAAATTTGCTGCTTAAATAACACGAGGTAAACCAGTCAGATACTTCCAGTTACTTCTAAAACCCAGTCTCTATGATCTTGCAAAAAAAAGTGGTTAACTCAGCTACTCCAGGGTATGCAGGAGCAGATGTGATGGCCTAGGGGCAGGGACAACACACCAACTCCAGAGTTCCAGCAGGTCATGTCCCCTGGCCAGGGCAGTAACAGCCTGCACTTGCAGCTAGATCCACCTACAAGTCCTCACCAGTACTGACACACCTGGCAAGTAGAACCTGAGCCATAAAGTCTGTGAGGAAATGGCCCTGCATCTTTGCCACCCATTAAGAGATACATATTTGCAGTCACTGTCTGCCTCTGTGTATAAAAAAATTTAACTGCTGTGGACTGTACCTAATGGGTTATTGAACAGCTGTGCCTCATGGAAGTTCTGCCAATCCTGTACATTGAAGTAACTTCTCATGCTGAAGTGCTATAATAAAGCCAAAAGGTACATATAAGCAAAATTACTTGTAACCAAGCCTAAAAATAACTGCTTCAACACATCTGAAAAAAGGAGAGCTGTAGGATTGCCTTCTCCCTGTGGAAGGGCTCAGGGCTGTGAATTATTTGTTTGTTTTCTCTGCTGAGGAGAAGCCAAGCTTCCCTAGGCCTGAAGCAGCGCCCTGGTCAAAGTGCAGATGGACCAGCTGGTGAAAAAGGTTTTGCTCTAAAACAGAGCAGCTCCAGCAAGTACCCCGGACAAAGGGAAGAGAGAGTGCTGCAGCTTCATGAAGGGGATCATGGTAAGGCCAAAACGTATAAGCTACAGGTACAAAAATGACTGCAGTTCCAGAAAGAGAAGCCCAACAGTATCCGGGCTGGTTGCAGCCTCCTCTGAAGTGTGCTGTTCCCTTTGCTTACAAGTAAGGTGCTTCCTTTACCCACAAGAGCAGAGAAAATTAGACTCAGCAGCCTTTCTTCACTGCTTTGTCCCCAGTATAGGTCTGGTTTTGGAGCTATCAGTGGTAAAAAACCTCCCATCCCTTCTGAAGGAAGGAGAATCTTTCCAGACCATAGGTTGATTATAATTCTGGAAAGGAAGAGAATTTATTAAATGAAACACAGAGGGAAAGGATGAGAATGAAATTCACAGCAGACACAATACAATCTATTTTTCTTGCTGTAGGGCAGCTCTTCTGTTAAAAAGGGTTAAAACAAAAATATAGGCAGAAGCTTTATTGCTGCTTCTCCTTGCTTTGCCTTTGCCAGTACTGGAGAGTTATTGTGGGTAGCACAAAGTCCGCAGAGGGGGCTTTGCACCTCATGCCTCCTGCCAAGACCAGAAGTGGCTAGGGCAGAGGTGTCTGTCTGGTGGCAATACTGGTAAGCATTTGCTGGGATGTTTAAGTTTCTTTATGTGACCTTGCTTTCTCTGATTGGTCAAGCCAAATCTGTGGCTATTTTAATGACAAAACACCTGGAAGACACCTGTATTGGCCACAGTTTCACCCTTCACATGTCGCCATAATGAAAACATTCTGCCTGCAGAGAGTCTCTTGTCTTTTCCTTAAGCAACCTGGCCAGGATACTATTATAATTAGCAAAAAAGGTCTCCTAAGTGCTGTTGTGGGTATATTAATGTATTGATGAACACACCAAAAGCCAGCCTGAATCTGTAAGGTTCTGACATATTCCCCACTTCCAATCCCTTCTCAGCTGTTTTTAATGATGAAGGAAATTATTTCAATATTTGATCTAAGCTTGGTGATGGAAAAAAGAACAAGTGAAAGTTTGGTTAAAATCTCTCCAGAAGAAAAAGGGATGGATTATGAAATTGCTGAGTTTTTTTCAGTTGGTCCTGAAGACCGAGTCTAATTATTTATTCATCTCTGGGCACAATTGGTCTCCTGACATTTGTAGAAATTTCTGAAATTTCTATCCTCATCTTACTTGATTGCAACATTGATTTTCCCCTAGCCTGTTCTTTATAATGAGATTAATTTATTATTTAATTTTATGTGCTGGTGACCAAGACAGTAGAGTCTCCTAATCTCCAGCTGAAAGAATGCTGTCCTTTTATGGCATTTTTTTTTTAACTTAGCCCTGTGTCTGGGCAATGTGATAAATGTGGAGAAGATACTATCTGTCCTGTTTGTCCTCCCTCCTAATTTGATCTTTTGGTGGGGATAACTGGAAGACTTCATTCATCCAGACTCATACCTTTTCTCTCACACTTCTGGATGAAAAGCTATTAGAAGAATCACTTCATTTACTGAGACAGTAATCTAGCTGAAAACAAGAAAACAAAGACAGCAAGATGGTGATGGAGAAAATAATAGACACTCTGAAGAAGAGGAAGAAAAGTAAGAAAGAGTAAAGTTGGAAAACTGGAGGGAGAAGTTAGAAAATAGAGAGGAATGGCTGACTGAAATCTAATGGATCACTTCAATTTCCTAGCACACATTTTTTAACCCACGGGGTTCTACTTCATTTCCATAATCTGGGACAGGAGTGGAGTCAAAGGGCTCTGACCTCACCTACACAAACAGCCAAAGGTATCAGAAGAATGATGAAGTCAAAACCAGAGAAGGCATGGAGTAAAGGGGCTCCACACAGCCTGCTCCTAGTTTCCACGCTGTGTCAAATGGCTTCTGGGGAGCCCATGCTCCAAAGTTGCAGCCTCTATTCATAAAAAAGGTAAAGGCAGAGACAGAGCAGTGTAGAAAGGCAGCATGAGAGAGCTTCACCCAGACACATGCCTCTGGGTTCAGCATTTAGGGATACTCTGTAGCACCATTCAGGCATTCCTGGTGGGATTTATTTCATTTTAAGGACTTAAGAAGTAAGCCAGATGAATCCCTCCCTGAAAGAACCTGTACCTCCCCACTGATTACAAAGGGAACCAGGGATGACCAGCCTTCCTCCTCTTGAAACAGCACATTTCCTATATGTCTGTAATAGACACAGTGGAAGGTAACACACCAAGAAGTGTTTATGTACCCACAGTAGCACTATGTGGAGAATAGTTTGATGAAACCTATTCCATTTCTTACAGGGGAATAAGGAATATTTTGAATGTCTGCCAGTAAGCATTCATACTGTTACAAAACTGTCACCTCACATATGGAAAGAAATTTAGTATGTATCTCATTCTCCACACAATGCCAGAGAGTGTTTGCTACTGTGTATGTACTTCAGACACTAAAGAAATAGACTGTGCTTTAGGAAACTCTAAACATTTCATAAATTTGTCCTAGCTATTTCACACAAACTGTGAGAGCTGAATTTCAAGGGTCTGACAAGCTCTGTGGAATTCCAGAAGTCCATGATTTCCAACATGTATTTTGGGGTTTGTTGTCTTCCCACTGAACTTCATTGTCATAAGGTCATAGGCTTCATTGGCATAAGAACATTCATAGAACTATCAGAGCACACAGCTTTGGGTTTTCTTCCCAAAACATAAGACAATTCTGCTTGGGATCATGTGGTGGACAGTATCTCTGAAGCAAAAAGAAAGGGAAGCACCTTAGCTCATGATGGGAGGGACTGGGGCATTAGACTGAAGACAAGAAGTGAGCTCCTTCAAGAGAAACTTTCAGCCTCCTTGTTCATGCACACCCCCCACAGTAGCTCAGTGGTGATGCTGCACACCAGGTACACGGGACAGGAGAGTGTTTGACTTCACTCTCTAAACGTGGAAGATGAAGATTCAAGAGCAAAAGAGTGTGAAGCACAAGTCAGATTTGTGAAGTTCACTTTTTGAGTAAGAGTATTCCTAGGTCTGTTATTAGCCCAGGACAGACTATAACAATGACAAACCCAAACTTTATATGTGTCAGATCATTATGCTCACAAAACACAAGGAAGTGAAAGGATGACGTTCACAGGTTTCACTTGCATTTCAAATATACAAAAAAAATAAGCCGTGCTATCGCATGTTTGTCATACACTGACTTGGATATCCATATTGGTGTTTTTGTTAACTAATACTCGCTTTGCGTCTCTCAAAACACTCTTCTGTATACTGGAGGATTTCCGTGCAAATATAAGGAGGTCAACAAATTACCATTCTCATCTTCCAGGAAATTATTTTTATAGAACTGCTACAATATGGTTGTGTATGGCTGTACACTCCCATCCTATACACTTGATATATCAATTTTTATGTTTGATTATATAGCATACAAGTTCTTATCCAGATATGCAGGCACTAATACATCTAACCCAGTATGTTCTGAATACTCTACTGAATTCAAAAGAGTTTTTTAAGTCTTCAAAATGTAATAAAAAGAAGAAAATTATATTATGAGTTCAGGGTGTTCCTCTTCTAAGTCTACTGCCAGGACTGGCAAATTAAAGGAATTAACATACCTTGGTGAAGTCTGCTTTACACAAGCTGAATAGATACCTAAGATAATCATTTCACATTCATGTGCGATAAACACTTGAGGAACATGCATTTGCCAACATCAAAGAAGGAATCAAGGTACAGAGTTCTCATCTGCAACTTCCAGGCTCTGTCTTTATGCCACCAGCAATGGCCAGAAAACCCTCCTGCAGGCAAGCAAGACCCCCTCTTTTCTCACAGCACTGGCCTTTCACCATGGTTAACCTACCTGACATTGATCCAAAGCAAAACACTCTGCCCCATTTGCCATATTCCTCCTTCAGCAACACTCATGGTGTATTTCTGCATGTGGCTGTGTAGCAGTATTGCAGAACTCTACAGAAAAAGTCTTCTGTGTGTTGGGAATACTCTGTCTGAGAAGTTAAAGTTCTGGTATTTTTTTCAAGCAAAGAGTTTAATCTTGAGTGCCTTAAATTACTCCAACATCTTCAGCTCCTTGCTCTTCTTTTTAAAATGATTCAGGGAAATTCTGCTTTTTCCTACCGGCTTCCTTTGCAGCTTCACTTAGGAGAAGTTGAGGAGATATATTTAACAGTGACTCTAATATTTACCTCCTTTTATTTATTTAAAAAGAGATGAGTGTTATTTATTTAAATATTTTTTTCTTTAATTTATCTCTTTTCCACCTCAGAATGCTCTGACCAGCTGTTTCATCCAGCAATAACCACAGTCGTTGCAGAACTCCCCAAATCTGCCAGGAAGTGGATGAGAGCCAACACTGAAACAAATGTACCGAGAGCTGCAAGTTCATCTTACAGACCAATGTGGTTTGTTGAATGCTTGCCACACAGATGTGATTAAAATACACAAAGAAGTTCATCAAGCTGCAGCAAGTTGTTTAAATGCATCATAGAAATAGATTCAATATGGTCTCTTACTGTACAAAATGTCAAAATTTCCCCTTGGGTATTCTCAAAGAGGAGAGTGACAACCTCAAAAACTTTCAGTTTGTAGGAGGCCTGGCGTACAAAAAGATGAGAAATTTGGAGAAAGGAGAATAGAGTAAAAAATGCCTGGGAAACAGGGTAGATTCTGAGATTGAAGGGCCATATCTCTAATTGTTTAATAATTTAACTAGATTCATACAACTTCATATTGAGCTCCTTTTTGCAGTTCCTTGTCTTCATTACTTATGGGGACTTCATCCTATGTGTCCTTTTGTCTTACAGAATCACTAGTAAATTGAAATGCGGCCTCTCTATAAAGGCAAATGCCTATTTTAAGTTGTGTGTATTTTACATGTTTTTACTCTTTCCAGGTATTTTTTTCATTATTTTTCTCCAACTACTTCTTTGACACCTTCTCCTGAGTGAAAGGTCAAATCATAGAAGGGAAACAGAGCAGCAAATAGTCTTCTTGGAATCTGATTATAGGATTCACTCACAGACCCACCCTGTTAGCAAGCAATGGGCCCAAGGGAAAGCTAAATGGCAAATCTCTGCCCTAGATATGTCCTGTTGAAAGTGATCAAAGAAAAAAAATACAGGTCCTGGATACAAGCACCTTTGATTTGGTCCTCCTGTGACACAGGCTTTACTGGCATATATTAATTATTGCCTTTATAACTTGTGATGGAAATTAGATGAAACTGGACAAACCACAATGGAAGTTTAGCAGGGCAGCATGGTGGAGACCATGGCCGCCAAATTTACAGAACAATAAATTTGGAAAGAATTGGTAGATAAGACAAGAGCTGAAGGAAAACATAGGGCAGTTTCATGACAAAGAAAGCTGTGGGTTTGTCTTCATTTTGGAAGAACTAGTATTAAACACAAACTTACAACCTATGTTTCTGGAAGCCCTTGCATTATGGTTCACTGGGGGACAGGGATAAATAAGAGAAGAATCACCATGCACCTGTCCTTCTCTCACAGACTTCCTTAGATTTCCACTACAGCCACTACTGCACAGAAGTCATTGTTGTAGATGGGCTTCTGGTCCAACGCCATGTGGCCTGTGTTTAACTGGTTTTTATTTCTGCTTCTCTGGCTGTATCCACAGTGTAAAGTAGATCACAGAGCAAATGATCAAAAATGATATTTTTTATTCTGCAGATACTCAATAGCTGTGTTGTTCTTACTGTCTCACTGACTGCTTGCTTTCCCTGAACCTTTTGAGGGTGCAAAATACTTCCAGTATTTGACCAAAGTTAGTGTATAAAATATACACTGCAGTTTCAGACACTGAATTTCACACAAGCACTCCACAAGAATCATGTTCTGCTGATCCTGGATAGGTACCAACTCTCATCATTTCACTTCGGTTGTCCATCAGCAGAACAGAGCTTGCTCTACTTCTTCTTTGAGATGCTATGGACACGGATACTGCAAAATGGGCTGGTCACACAGGCACTGATGTGTCAGCGTGCGGTAAAACCCATGAGGAAACATTCATTCTGTACAGCGTACAGTGTGAGTCAGGAGCCAAAAGTAACAGGTTTGGGATTTCTGTTCATGCAGTTGGTCCTGTATGGTGAAGAAGACAATGAAGAAAGTACAGCAACCACAAAAATAAATGTTGCTGACAAAACAGTGAGTTTTTTAAAAAAACATATATTTCCGGTTACTCAAGTAAACTCAAATTCATTCTGTGAATAACTTAATCAAAGGGCTGCCCAGGTATCTTACAGGCTTGCTCCTGGGCGATTTTGTCCAACATAAAAAGGCACATTCTTCACACAACCCACAACACAGTGTGTGGCTTGTTGCTCAGTATTAGCTTTGAGTTATGTTTTGTTATTTGCAGTTAGAAAATCATTTGCCGGGCTAGGCTGAGGACTGTTACCATCCCCTACAAATAATAGAATCATAGAATCATAGAATCATAGAATCACTAGGTTGGAAAGGACCCCCAGGATTATGAATCTCAACCATACTATTTTCAGCTACTATGGACATGGTGTCCTTGGAATAGTGATTCCATCCCACCTCAACAGGGTCCCGTCCTCGCCTTCCTCCAGCCCCTGAACTAATGCACCTTTCTCTGCTCTCCTTAGGGACCGATGGCGTGTGTCATCTCACACCCTCAGATATTAGTGGCAGCTACCCGGAGACTGAGGGCCTCGGCACAAAAAGCAACAGCCGGTCCCTCTAAACGGTGAGGGACCTCTTTGCAGCCAGTGTCCTCAGGCAGTGGCAGTGTGACCCCTTCTCCCCTCGCAGGCAGATCTGCCTCCCAGCCCCTGGGGGTTAGGTCATGCCTCGGTGGCGCTTTTGCCCTCTGCCTCCTTCATCCCGGGCGATGACACCCGACCTCCCCTCTGCTGAGGGTCCCCCCAGCTGATGAGCGCCCCCTCGCTCCCTCCATCCCCTTCTCGGGGAGGGGGTGACAGCGACAGCAGGGACCGCGCAAGCGTTTCCCAGCCGGCTCTGCTCTCCCCACCGTCCCCACCTTCCCGGTGGCCGCGGGGACTCTGTCCCGGCAGCAGCGGGTCCTGGGGGGCAGCGGCAGCCCCAGGGAGGGGGTCCCCGTGTCCCCCCGTGTCCCATCGTGTTCCCTCGCGTCCCCCCGGCGGCCGCGGCTCAGGGGCCGTTTTCGTTTAGCGGCGATGGCTTCGAGATAGCAAATATAGGAGGCGAATTTCCACTCTTATAAAAAGAAAAGGGGAGGGGAAGGGGAAAAAGACAGGGGAGGCCACTTTAAAGCGCTGGGATTAAAGGTCTGTGCTAGTTTGAGGCGCTCATAAAACGGCCTGAAGGATGCTATTTTGCTGCAGTCTGGGTTATTTCAGCCCACAGTTGCACAACAAACCATTTAAACATTTCAGCACAAAACAGATTCCATTGTTGGGCTGCACATTAAAAAGTGTTATTCGCTTTGAAGTTTTTGTCTAATGGCTCTAAACTGAAAGAAAATGTTTTCCTATTACTTAATTCAATCATAGCGAAGAGGCTTGGTAAAAAGCCCACGGATTTTGCCCAAAGTGTGACAGAGTTCTCTTTGTGTTTGCTTATCCTCTGCTGTCACACACTTTAATTCGCCTCTCTTTATCTGGCATTCAAAACTTTCTTCAATGACATTCAATAAGGTCCAGCGGCTGGAAAAAAAAAACTGGTTATTTTTTTGGATATTCTTTCCCAGTAGCTTTGGGCTTGGTGTGCATTCAGGAGCTGTTTAACCCTTTGCCTCCCTGCGGCTCGGTGCCCTGGGGTTCAGCCCCTGGGCAGCAGGAATCCCTCGGGCTGAGACTAAATCACCCCCCACCCCCGGCTGGCTGGTCCCTTCCCAGCGGGGAGAGCTGCCCCCTTCCCGGGCGCCAGCTCCGGCGGAAAATGTTTTAAATTACCAGATCCTTAAAAACGAAAAAAAAACCCCAAACACGAAAAAAAAAAATCCAAGCCCCGTTAACGCTTTCGGGGGAACGACACTTAGAAATCCTTTCTAAATCATTACGGGAGTGATTTTTTACTAGCATTCGTTTGTTGTTCGTTCTCTATTTTTCACTTTATGCACACACATCTATTTCTGCACTCGGGAATCAACCGCATCGCGGCAAAACCCCCATAGATTTTTGGGACCAGCCTATACAGAAGCCAGAGACACGGGAATACACTGCTGCCAAAGCTTTTCCATCCCCTAATTCGAAAAAAAAAATTCCAACTGTTTTTGAAGCGGGCAGGTTGCTGCAGGGAGAAATCTTCTCACATTTTGACCAGGTTAGCGCGTTTGATTTTTTTTTTCCACCCCGTATATTAAACAGGAAGATGGAGGAAGAAAATGTATCTCCGTGCATTTTTTTTTCTTATTTGTTAGTATTCCTTCTGCACCTACAAAACGAGCCGGGAGCCCAGCGCCGGGCGCTCCTGCGCGGGGAAGCGCCGCCGCACCTGGGCTGAGCCGATCGCCCAGAAATTAGCTTTAGATCCCACTGGAAGTTCTGCAGATCCCTGCGATGGGAAATCCAGACACGCATCGCTGCGGTGACGCTAATTTTCACCGTTCGAGAGAAATAAGAGTTTTCCCCGTCGGCGCCCGCAGCCCCGGGGACATCACGGGGCGATGTCGCCGCTGAAACGGGGCAGGGGGACCGGGTGTAAGAAAGATGCGGCGGGTGCCGAGAGCTTCTCCTGCCTCCGCGGGGGAGCAACACCTGCGTGCCGGGGTTCCTACACGCTCCGCGGCCGCGTTCCGTGCCCGCACCCCCGCGGATGTCCCCGCCGGTGGCCACGGGTCGTCCCCCCCCGACGGCTGCGGCAGAGATAAGCGACAGAGATAAGCGGCAGGTCCCGGGACCGGGCTGGGAACAAAGACGCGGGGCTGGGGACAGCTGAGAGCGCGCTAACGGGGACGAAGCGTCCCGGCGGCGAAGGGACAGAGAGGGAGAGGGAGGCCGGTGGGTCTGGGGGACCGAGCCGGTGCCGCAGGTGGGCAAGCACCGAGGAGCCGGCGGGGGAAGCCGGCGCCGGTGGGGACCGCGGCCGCAGCCGGCAAAATAAACAAGGGGGAGCGGTCCGAAAGCGGGGCTGAAAGCGCAGGAGAGCGATAAAGAGAAAGAAAAGAATATTAAATCGCGAGAGAATGAGAAAATAACCCCGCCAAAGGGAGAGGAGGGGAGAGGCCGCCTGCTACGGCGTGGGTGGGGTCGACAAGAATAGAGTACATTATGCAGTTCATTTAGTTAACAAGGGAAATAATGAGGGAGCGTGCGGCGTGAATGCCAAGAGAAGAGGCACAGAAAGCCTATTGAGCGCCCCGGCGCCGCCATCACACGGCGCGGGCGCTATTTAAAGCGGGCGGCGGGGCCGTTCAGCACCACTCGCTCTGGCCAGCGGCGCCGCGCGGGCGCTGCGCGGGTCGCTGCGCGGGTCGCTGCGCGGGTCGCTGCGCGGGTCGCTGCGCGGGGCCATGCCGCGCTCCTTCCTGGTGGACTCGCTGGTGCTGCGGGAGGCGGGCGAGAAGAAAGGGGAGGGCAGCCCCCCGCCGCCGCTCTTCCCCTACGCCGTGCACCCCTCGCACCCGCTGCCCGGGCTGCCGGCCGGCGCCTGCCACGCTCGCAAAGCCGGGCTGCTCTGCGTCTGCCCGCTCTGCGTCACCGCGTCCCAGCTGCACCCGCCGCCGCCCGCCATCCCCCTCATCAAGGCGTCCTTCCCCCCCTTCGGCTCCCAGTACTGCCACTCGCCCCTCGCCCGCCAGCAGCACTCGGTCTCCGTCGGGCACGCTCCGGCGCTCTACCAGGGCGCCTACCCGCTGCCCGACCCGCGGCAGTTCCACTGCATCTCCGTGGGTAAGCGGGGCCNGGGACCTCGGGCTGCCCCGCGCCCGCGGGCTGGACGGGGCGTCCCCGCCCTCCCTGCGCCGGCGTCCCCGGGGCACGCGCGGGGGAGGCTCCGCCGAGCATCCCGCCCGGTCGGTGGTGAACGGGGGGACGGGGGCAGGCGGCCCCGGAAGGCGGTGAGCCCGGTCTCCGGGCCGTTTCACCGAGGGGTGTGGGGGGGGCTGCCCGCGGGGCCCGGCCGGTCCTGACTCTCGCTCCGCTCCGCAGACAGCACGTCGAGCCAGCTGCCCAGCAGCAAGAGGATGCGCACGGCCTTCACCAGCACGCAGCTCCTGGAGCTGGAGAGGGAGTTCGCCTCCAACATGTACCTCTCCCGCCTGCGGCGAATCGAGATCGCCACCTACCTGAACCTCTCCGAGAAGCAGGTGAAGATCTGGTTCCAGAACCGACGGGTCAAGCACAAGAAAGAAGGCAAAAGCGGCTCCCATCGAGGCGGGGGGGGCGGCCACAGCTGCAAATGCTCGTCCCTTTCCACCACCAAGTGCTCGGAAGACGACGAGGACTTGCGCATGTCCCCGTCCTCTTCGGGGAAGGACGACAGAGGCCTCGCGGTCACCCCCTAGCCCCCCGGGGCTCCCCAGGAACTGTGGCGAGAGCAGGAGGGGGGAGTCCTGCCTGCTCAAGTGCCGACGTGCAGAGCTGAAGGATTTTATACCGTTTTGTATAATGTGTATAATTGACCAAGGACTTTCTCTTCCTAGACCCCCGGCCCGTGGGGGCGGGTGGCCGTGCTCCCCGTTGTAAATAAACCGCTCCCTAGGACCCCAGGCGTCCCCCAGTAGCGCTGTGTCACTCACTTGTGTCCCCGCAGGCTCCTCGCAGACGTCCCCGCGCACCGAGAGGTGCGGGTGCTGCGCGGTGCGGGCAGCCGGGGAGACGCTGTCCCGGGGCTCCTCGGACACCCGGCGGCACGACGGACGGGGAGGGTCGGGGACTGTTTGAGTTATTACTTTTTTTCTTTGTTTTGCTTTTGTTTTGTTTTGTTTGTTTGTTTGTTTTTCTTTCTTTCTAAAGTTTTTCTCGGTTTCGTTCTGCCTCGGTCGCTGCCGGGCGCGCAGCTGTGGTTGTATCGTTCCGTCCTCCTCCCTCCGCGCCGGGAGATATTTATTTATTTATTTATGTGCAGAAAAAAGCGATGATGGCGATGATAATGATGATAACAATAAAACCTCGTTGGTGGCTCATTTCCCTCCCTTCACGCAGCCGGCAGCCCCTCGGCGTCCGCGGGCGACCGTCTCTCTCCGTCCCTCTCCCCCGCCGCTCCGGGACGCTTCTTTTCTCCTGGCCGAGCTGGAAGTGCTGGTTATCCCGGTCCCGGGGGCTCTCTCGATTCTCCCCGTGAAGGTAAAGGTCGGGCTGGAGCCTGGCTCAGCCGAACATCTTTCCCCTCCCGTCGCAACCCTTTTCCCCAGCCCGCGGAGGGGGCTACGTCCCTCGCTCGCACCTGTGGATGCAAACAGGGGTTTAACCTCCCGCTAACCCCCCGGTGCTGCCGGAGCCCCGAAGGGAGAGCGGCCGGCGGGTCCCTCAGCCCCCGGGTGCCCGAGCAGCACCCGCCTCCCCTCGGAGCCGCTCCTCGTGCTCCCCAAAGGCTCGCGGGGACGCGCTCTCCCGTGCCCGGGGGTCCCCGCGGGGGGTCCCCGCACAGCCCCGCACGTTTCGTGCCCTCGGGTCGCTGGGCAGCCGTCCGGCTCTGCCCGTGCAGAGAGGGGACCTGCTGCTCGTCCCAGGGCATGTCCGAAATAACAGAGACCATCGGGAAGAGTCAGGAGAGGAGATGTCGACACTCCTGGGAAATCCCTGTGGAAAAGTTCCATGCTGGTCTGCACACGGGCTCAGGTCGGTGTGGGCAACTGCAGGTTTCGGATCTGCAATTTGATGAAATCGCCACTGCCAGGACAGCCTCAGGTCCTGTCCGTAAAACTAACGGGTCACGCACAGCTCCTCCCGGGTCCCTGCAGCTCTCTTTGTAGCTGTGGGACTGGAACACCTACACGCTCGTATATCTCCCTCCTATGGGTGAGAAAAGAGCACGACCCTGCAGATCGTGGCAAACAATGGACCTCTGGACATCCCAGGATGATGTGAAACAGAGGGTTCCCGGGAGATGCAGCAATGCAAGACACGCATAAGGCAATCGATACCCATGCCCTGCTGTGACTGTCCTGATTTGTATTAGCCTGGCTAGAAGAAAGCAAGGGGTTGGTGATATTAGGCAAGTACCAAACAATCAAATTTGGGACATGTGGAAAAAATGTTTGGGCTGCTCCTTTCCTTGGTGTCCTGCCTTCACCCACCATCTCCTGTGCCCCTTATACCTCCAGCTTCTCCCTCCTTTCTTTGTCTTCTGCCAGCATCCCACATCACCCAGCCGAGATGTGACAGCCAGGCAAGCTAGTGATTAGGACACACCTTGGGCAGCATCTTCCTAGCTTGTTTTCCCATGGCTACTGAGAATGAACTTTGCAGGTGAGGGATCAAAATCTGACCTTACTACAGGAGTCAGGCTCACCTGGTGCTTGGCCCTGTGATGTTCCCTGTGTGTCCTTCCTTCCTCAGTGGCCCAGTTCCAACAGGAAAAACCCCTCAGGAGACCCTAATTGGCTCAGTAGGGCCCTGCACTCTGTCCAGTCCTCACGTCCTGTCCTGCCTATATTTACCAGACTTGTTTTGAAAAGTCACTGCAACACAGAAAGACAGAAGCAACCTAACACAGATTTACCAAAGGGTCTGGCATCTTCTTAAACAGGGCCCTGGCACTGAAGTCAACGAGCATCCGTAGAGGGGTGTGTGTGCGCTCCTTGTGCCTGTTCACTGGCACGGGCTTAAGCCAGTTGGCTGGCAGTGGGATGTGAGAAACACCAGCACTGGGCATTTGAGTGCTACTATTGAAGTGCTATTGTGGCAACTGTGTTGAAAATCTTGAAATCCTTGTCTGCTAGCACAGTTCCAACATCTCTCTAGTTGTTCATGGCACAAGCATAGATATAAAAAACAAAGTGTTCCTCACGCTCGTGATTTCGGGCTGAGTGGAGGCAGCCAGAAATGCTTTTTCTCCCTTGTGACAGGGATGATGAGGAAGTGACACTGCTGTGAAACCTGGGCAGCAGCGTGCTGGCACCTGAGAGGCAAATATATTTTGTCCTGTGTGGCCATAGCTGTGCAGCTCCTTCTGGAGAGCAGCTATGAGACTTTCTGGGTGTGCGGGTGCAAGTTCTCTAGCACATCCTCACTGCAGGCACAGTGGCCATGGGCTGTGGGGCAGAATCTTGCAGTGACATTGTCCCAGTGGGTGCATACATTACAAAGAATGTGTGTGCACACATGTGCCCGTATCCTTTATGGACTGAGTTTATCAGCCAGACAATTTAGGACTAATTCTCAACACTAAAAGGTACCTCATATATGTAAAGTAGCAAAGAGAATTCCCCTGTACAGTATAATTTTGTCTGAACAGCAGTAGAGTATCACAATGGATGCCCCCAACAAGACAGCATTAATATTCTCCGATATGTGCTGGCCTCTGCTGCAGACCCTGCGTAACTTGCAAAGCCCAGTGGGGCTCTCAGTGCACTTGACAGTCATTATGCCACATCCACATGCAGAGATAATCCCTCCTTAGTTGGGCATTTTTCTAATTTAGTGAGAAATCATTATGGCAAATGCTCAGAGTGTCATTTTCAAGGACTCTAGGGTTGGGCAAATTAAAGTCATTTTGCTGTGGGAAGAGTGTGGGCACCTCTGTTAAAGCGAATGTCATAACACACCAATTTTCAACTTTCTATCTCTAGCCATTTTGATGGCAGGTTTCTGAAAGTTGCTTAAGTATTTTAGCATCAAAATGCCCAGTCATTCCTGATTGTGATGGGAACCACATTTGCAAATCCACAAATAGAGTTTGCATATTTTCCAGCATATACTTTTTTTAAAATTATTTTTCCATCTAGGAGCTGAGCTATTTCTGCCCTAGGATGCAGAGAGGAGAGCCTTCGGATGCTATTGAGGCTTTAAAGAATGTGTGCCAGAGTGAAGGTAGCTATCCTGGCAGGGAAAGGAGAACAGAGGGTGATGCTGGTGTTCAGGGCTCTCCACCCGTCAGCATTGCTGAGTGTGGGTGTCCCATACCCCATCCTGTTACATATGCCGCCACTCTCCCTTCACCAAGTGAAGCACAAAATTTGAATGTGAGAAATATGAAGTACCTGGGCAACGAGGAATATCTTCAACACAGAATACCCCTGTACTTACAGCTATTATAATATTAATTTTCATCACTAGGTTTTTATATTTATGTGATTTTAATTTTTATCCCTAGACCGTGCTTCATTCCACACAAAAGCTGCATCAAATAGATATACAGTTGAAAGCATGCGCTGGTATTCTTAACCTCAAAACTAGTATATTAACTCAGAAATTTAATAATTCAGTTTATCTGCAGTCAGCATATTTACACAGTGTCAGCTCTGAGCTGGCCTCATGTACCTGGAATAATGTTTGGAGGAAATGGGCTGTTGCTGCTTTGAAACAGCATTACATCAGGTGTAGCTGAGTGCTTCTTTCACTCTTGTTTACTTGGAATTAACTTTACCTATGAATTTACTGGGACAACAAGGCTTCATTTTTAATCCTTGAGGTCCTGAGAGAGAGTCTACGAAATCTGATTCTGTACTGATGATATAATTTTGTCTGTCAATGTGATTACTTTAAAATATAGGTGGGTGTCAGCTAAAGACCCTAAATAAAATGGTTTTGTATGATATCCCGTATGATTTGAAGACATGTACATCAACAGTAGCTATCTCTCAATTACATTAATTTTGAAAGTGTTTTTGCTATGAACACAAAGTACTCATTTATCAGGATGAAATTATGTATGATCAGGAGATCTCCTAGGATACTGAACTGATGATGACAGAAAATTGCTGGGCCTGTTGCTTAATGTGGCTGTAGCTAGACAAGAGAGACTGCCTGGTGCTGGACAGCAGACTGCTCTGAAAGTACCCTATATACTTTATGCACTATATAACCCATATATAATCTAGTATATGTAAATTAAAAAGAAATATAAACAACAGACTCAGAAAACCTATTAAAAAGTAGTAGCAATGATACAAACTGGAAAAAGAAAACAAACAAAAAACCTTCATTCTTCACTTTGTTAAATCCCTTTTCTCATTCTGCTGCAACTTTCTCAAATTTCGTTTTTCGCTCTTGGCATTTTCTGTTAGGCTTGTTCCCAGCAAAGGACACATGGAAAAGAGTAGATTTTCATCATATGTTTATTACTAGTCTGTATATACCAGACTGGAAAAACACACGAACAGACCCAAAATGCGTCTTGAAGACAATCACTCCCATCACACCTGTGTCTCTTCTTCTCCTCACCCCCAGCTTTGTGATTATTAAAGGCATTAGCATCATTATGAATAAGTTATTTTAGGCACTTTTCAGCCAGATAAGTGATGTTTTCCGTGATTAAACATGGACGTGTTCTTGTATTTTTGATCTTGGGTAGAAGTGTCTGGTCTGGACTGGCCTGCAGTTGCTGTTCCAGAAAGACCCAGGACAGCTGCAGGCAGGACCCTTCTGGCAGTCTAATGATGATGTCAAATGCCCTACTACATCTAAAATAGTACTAGGCACATATCGAGGCACATGAAATGGTTCTTGACAGGAGAACTTACACTTGAAGCACAAGGACATCAGGCAGATACAGCCAGATTGCTAGAGAGAATTCATGGCAGTAGTGGCTGCTGGTGCAAATACATCTGGATTTAGCCTTATTTTAAAAGATTTAAACATCCTGTTTGGAGGACTATCTACCTCTACTCGACTGATCCTGGTCTGGGTAGGCTACAAAACTGTGCAGTGTCTTGGATCATACTTGCTTTTTTTATGAAACTACTTTCCAGTTGCTGCCCAGGTAAGTATCATAGAATCATAGAATCACCAGGTTGGAAGAGACCCACTGGATCATCGAGTCCAACCATTCCTATCAAACACTAAACCATGTCCCTCAGGACCTCGTCTACTCGTGCCTTAAACACCTCCAGGGAAGGCGAATCAACCACCTCCCTGGGCAGCATATTCCAATGTCTAATGACCCTTTCCGTAAAAAACTTCCTCCTAGTCTCTAGCCTAAATCTCCCCTG
>WAAB01007597.1:5000-12286 GCA_013389865.1 Piaya cayana | reverse complement strand
TCTCTCTACTCAACCAAGCTGGTTTTTTTCCCCTACCAGCCTTTTTTCCAGAACACAGGGATGGCTTTCTCCTGAGCTGCTAGGATCTCCTTTTTGAAGAGCTCCCATCCCTCATGGGCTCCCTTACCCTTGAGTACTGCCTCCCAGGAGACTTTGCCAACCAGCCTTCTAAAGAGTTCAAAGTCTGCCCTCTGGAAATTTAATGTTACTGTCCTGCTTAGCACCCTCTTCACTTCACCTAGAACAGAAAACCCTGTCATCTCATGATCACTTAGTCCTAGGCGTCCCCCTACTACCACATCAGACATTATCAGATGATCCAATGTCTGATGTATCAGACAATATCAGATGATCCATACAGACCTTCAAGATGTGCATGTGTGTTTGGGTGGTTTGGAGTGTGCAAGGCAGAGCAGAAGAATTCAGCAGAGATCATATTATGGTAGAATATATGTTTATGTGGTGTTTGGCTTTTTTAAAAGTCAAATTCATTTTGCACATAGAATGATACAAACCCAGAAGGAACCCACTGGAATCAGTAACTCTGGGGGGAAAATATCTCCACAAACTGTGTTGGACAAAGGAGATGCAGGAACTCAATTAGGCAAAGAGGGTGTTATCTAACGAATGAGCCATCTCATGTAGTCTGCTCTCCTACCTTCACACTAGACAAGACTCTTTCAAGCCAGAGTTGTCTGTTTATAGGTGTCCACACCTTAACAACTGTACTGCACAGGGGAAGGCAGAGCATCAGAAGAGCTCCTTGCCTGCAATGTTTTCTACTAGGAATGACAACTGGGATATCTATATAGATATTTCACCTTTGGTGTTAATCACTTTTTGCTTCTTTAGTTTATCAGCTAAAATAATCATCTTATAAATGTGACTGAGAATAAATGGATTTGTGAACAATACCTTTTTTGTTTGTTTGTTTTGTTTATTACTCAATTATCCTTCTTTTGGTTATTTTGTTTAGTTGATAATGTGCTATTGCAACAGAACACACCAGTCTTATTTGAATCTTACCTTAGGTCTAGTTCCTCTATGGTTTGCAGGTTGCTCTGCTCAGATGGAAGGAGACAAGACAGCAATGCCCGCCAAGAAGTAATGGCTGTGTTCTGTGTATGTTTGTGTCAGAGCGGTTTGCACTCTTTATTATTTTAGGTGTTGAGGCCAAAAATTCTCTGACCACTGCACTGAGTCAATCCTGGGGAGGAGGCACAATGCAATTTCATATATCAGAGTCTTCTCACTACTTAAAGGAACATAGTCCTGTGTCAGATGCTTATTTTAATGGAGAATTGGCTTTCCAGCTCATGCCTGGCATGAATTGCTGCCTGTTTTTTTGATGTATGCTGATCTGGAGGTAATGTTAAAACCTGGAAGTAGCCACAGAGATGCCTAATCTGTAAAGGCTGTGCTTCTGATCAAGCTACCCACACCTGATGTGGATTGTCTCCCGAGTCTACTCTTGCCTTTTCAGCTATGAGCGGTATATGGGATTGCAGAATCATTTATTATAGCAGACACCGAAGTGTTAACATGCCTGGCTGAAAATTCTTTCCTCTAGAGAAAAACAGCTTTGGTCTCCAAGTTGACCAGAGTCTCAGAGATTCATGGAATCCACAAAAAAAAAAAATTCTTTTCCATACTAGCATGGAAAATCTAAATTTTCTTAAGTGCCTGAGCTGGGATGACACTGTACTGTACTAGGGGATAGGTAAGTGAAAGTTGATGACATGGGAAACTTCTGTCCTTAGTTCCTGGGCATCACGTTGTTCTCTTGAGCAAGAGAAGCTCCCAGACTAACTGTACTATGGGCATGAAGGGAAGGCAAGGCAGCTGGAGAGCTGCTACTGTCAGACTCACTGGATCTTCCACCTAGGTGCCCGTGACTGCAGTGAAATGGTCCTGTGACTGCAGCCTTTCTGAGTCCTACCCTGGCCCCAAGCAGAACTGATTTCACTTTTTCCCAGATCCTGATCCAGTACTCCCAAAATCCTGCTCTGTTCCTGCACATCTACTTAACATCAACCGTGAGGCTTCCAGCCCCTCTTGCTCTGAGTGGTGACATCCCCACCTCTCTGGCTGGCCCCAAATCCAGTTTTGTGTGTTCTTGGCTATTGCCTCCCATCATGCACAGTTCTTCCCTCAGTTTCTGTATTCTCCCCAGGCTCCATCCTTCCAGAGAGCTTCTGGAGCTCTGTTTCACTTGCAGTCCTGTCTCCACAACTGTTGAAGACAACACTTGTTTGCCAGCAGTGGTGAGTAAGCAGATCTTCACTCAGTGCAGGGAACCCACATGAATTGATGCCAGTTGTTACCCAAGCGCATAACCCACCACAACACTGGCTTCCCTGAACACAGCATTCTGGTTCAGGCCCCAATGCTCCCCTCCAACCCACCAGTAACTCCCAGACAACATCACCTCCACCCTGTGCGCATGTCAGCATTGCCAGCTCACACAGCTGAGCTGAAACCCCGTAATGACTCTTAT
This sequence comes from Piaya cayana, assembly GCA_013389865.1. Taxonomy (NCBI): domain Eukaryota; kingdom Metazoa; phylum Chordata; class Aves; order Cuculiformes; family Coccyzidae; genus Piaya; species Piaya cayana. Next base: position 9,789 of record WAAB01007597.1, on the reverse strand, counting down.
CTCTTCTACTAATATATATTTTCTCAGGTTTCCATACCTTTATATTTTTCTTTCCTGAATTTCAGCTAACCACCTCTTGAAAATCAAGCACATGCTGAATAATTCTGTCAGAACAAGCTCTAAGTTTTCTTAGGCTGTTCTCTACCCTTGGTTTGATAACTACCACCCTACCCATTTCCCCAGAACATATCCAGCTTTTATGCTTAATTTTGCACACAGTTTGGAGTACACTTTGTACAAAACATGCTAGCAAAAGTGAAGCTCTCTTCTCCTTTCTCTTCCTTTCTTTTTCTTTAGTTAAGAATACGTGTAAAGGAACCTTTCAGACCTAATACAGTAGAGTGACACAAAGCATTCTGGATATTGCTATGCAAATGACATGCCAAGAATGTTTAGACTGTACCTTGAGGCAGTAAACAACTTGATTATCATGGTGTCATGGTAACTAGAGCTGGATTTACTTCAAACGAGTGAAGTCCCAACCTTCATTTTTATTTGGACTGCTGAAGCAGCTCAGTGGTCCAAAGCTCATCACCCCGTTGGTCGTATGGAGAGCCAGAGGTACAAGAAATGGCCTCATGCAGCTACTCTGACACACAACTTCACGCCACAAATGATATTCAAACCTGCACAGATCTGAGTTAGGAGATACTGTCAATTCCATGGGGATTTCCCGTATGCCTTGGGCAGTGTTGCTCTCCTGCCAGTTACAATCTGTAGAGATATTTAGGAGCAATGAAGTCATTTAACTACTCCCCTCTTACAAAAGCATGGAAGTGTGGAAGAAAGCAGTAGGGTTTTTCTGTGAGCACCATCTCTAGGTGAGCCTGTAGGATCAAGACCTCAGGTTGATACTTGATATATGATTTTTTGCCGAGTAGACCTGTAACCATGTCACTGGTTTTGACTCAGTCATCCTTCTCTGGATAGCAGGACAGCTTTTTAATGGCATAGGAGAATCACACTGATGGCTTAGATATTACAGTGTCATTTTCTTAACTTTCTAACTCAAGGCTTAATTACTCCAGGTTCTGCTGAGCCATGTTGTTTGCCAATGTAAATGCACTCCTGGAAATTGCTCATCCAAGCTGAACCACATTGGCTTGGCTCCAGACCTCATCTTCTCTCTCTGCAAATGAAAGGTGCTTTCACAGATCAAACCAGCAACACAGCAACACTGTCCTGCTTCACAAAATAAATTTACTACGGTTTTCTAGATGACTGTGGTGACATAAGCTTGAGACTAGAAAAGTCCCCTTCTACTGAACACTCAAACCCCATCTTTTTCAAAGAGACATGTGCCCAACAGTAATTATCAGCTGATCTCAGACTATCAATTTGGCAGAAGAATTTACTCTTTTTGCACTATTTTTACTGCAGATCTGGGCTTTGAGGTGGATCACAGACCTGCTGAGCCAGCCTGGTACAGACCACAGGGGCTGACCCAGTGTTTAGCTTGCTGTCTGTCTCTGTCAGTTGTCCAAATCCACACTGTCTTCAAACAGCAGAAGCAGAAAAGCAACTATGCTGGGTCAAGATAAAGGTCCATCCTGTTTCTAACAGTGGGCAAACGCAGAGGTCTAGGGACAGCAGCAGGACCAGATCTAACGCACATGATATTTTTCCCAGCCTTCGTTTGCAGCTCAGGTAACTCCTGAGGTTTTCTATGAAATCAAATGAAAATGTCACCTGTGTCCTGTATACTGGAACCCATGTAGCCTTTCAGCCCTCACAAACTTTCCAGTCTGCATGGTTTCAAAATAAATTCACTGGGTCAATAGTCAGATGAGAACATTCCCACTAGCTGTGCAACATGCATTATGGTAAGGCTAGCACTTAGGTAGAACAAAATTAAATCATGTACAAAGATGAACTGGATGTTTCTTGTGCTGAAGAGTTTATTTTAACTATCTGGAAATGCTCTGTTATGATACCCTGCAGAATCAAATTGATAATAGATCAGCTAGCCTGGAAAACATCATTAAGAAGCCCATAAATTCATAACTTGTGTGTCTTTTAAATGTCTAGAGTCACACTCTGATTCTTACCACAGCTTTTCAGACACACATGGCTTGGAGTGGTTGGTAAAGTCAGAATCTCAAGGCCTAAAATCAGCTGGAGAGCACCGGGTTTGAACTAGGATATTAATCTCTCCAAAGAAAACAAATGGCCAAGAAACAAGGCCAAAAGAGTTAGTTAGAGCATGAAAGTTTTGTTTACTGCTTACTTGTCAGGGAGGTGTTCAATAGCAATGGGAACACGTGGACGTCCCCTGCTGAGTTGCTGATCATAGCCATGTCACTGTACGTCAGTGCACAAAATCCGTCAGCCCAGGGGCAGTCTTCACCCATCTGCAAAGGAGGTGAATTGTTTAATCTCTGTTGGAAGCTGCTTTCAAAAGACACCCTCAATGCACAGGACACTGAAGAAGAATGATTCTTGAACCGAGAATTGTGTAAGCTCCGAGGCAGAGCACCAAACCTGTTGCATGTTGCCCAAGACCTTATCTGCCTTGTGTTAGGCTCTTCTTTGTATTCGTATTGGATCAAGATACTACATCCCACACTCCCACCCCATCTCTTGTTACCTGAAGTGACCTGCAATGATCAGTATGAACCACCTATATGTAGCTCCTTAGCTCACACAGTCAGGATCGGAATTCTCCAACCAGCTGTGGGATGTGCACTGAAGTCCTACTGCAGCTACTTGGCCAGATCCCTTGCCCAGAGTCAGAGCAGAAAAAAGGCACTGGATGGCAGGACTTACCTCCTGCTGCAGTGCACATCTTGGTCAGGTCGGAGAAGAAGGGCCTTATGTTCCCTCTGCTGCACACTCCAGGCTGCTCAGTGGAGCTGTGGAGTCATCACTTTGGAGATGCTGACTCCACCCACAAACTCTATTTACACGGTAGCACCCCAAGCACGTGGAATTGAAGCCAGCAGGTGGTCATAAAAAGTGCTTTTGGGTTACCCATCCATGACTTGAGCAGACTGAAAAACAGGGTCATGCTTGCGTGCATATAATATTTCTGGGATATGTCACTTTTCCACTGAGATTTGAAGATCCCTTTGGCCAGCTCCTTCTCTGTAATCAATGCATCTACAGGGAGGGAGAAGAACAATGTCTTAGCTCTTGGTGAAAAGGTGCTCTTGAAGTACATTCAGGCAGGCAGAAATTCCTATTTGTAGCAAGTACAACTAAAGACAGGATAGTTTCAGCATTCAGACTACCAACTCTGAGTTTTCTCACCTGTTGTGGTACAGTAACAGCCTCTCTGAGATTTTGGCATCAAGCAGTGAGTAGGCAATAGGAATACCTTTTCTGTCTGAGGATACAGCCCAAGGCATTTTCTTCATGAAAAAGAATGTTTATATCTTCATTCATATTAGTTAGTCCAGAATAACTCAGAATGTCTGGCAAGCCCTCTCCGCCAGTAACTTCATGGACTTCTTTTTTTGGCCACATTATCTCTAAGTGGTGCTCCATTGTTAACTCAGCTGTAGGTTGTCCCATAGGCTGTGTCAGCATCCAGCACCCTCTTTGGGCACACGGCATGTAAGTGCTATGGCTGAGCTCAGACACCTATGAAGGCTTCCTTGGAAGTTTGGGAGTATCTCCTCTTCTCGGTTTGAGAGTATCTGTGGGGCCGTGTGTCAGCCTGCATGGACCACCTGCCACCTTCTAAGTCCCAGGAGGATGCTGCAGGTGACAGGCCTTCAGACCTTGCAGTGTAATCTGGCCAGACCAGGTAGGTTGGATGCTCTCCCTCCTTGACTTGGACAAGGTGTTGTTCTCCTTTATCCCCAGCTACATTTCAAGCAGTATGTCCATGATCTGTCTCTGGCTGCTCCCAAGCCTTGAGAAGCTTCCAGAAATGCCACACCAGTATCATGCTTGCCTCTGGAGCTTTCTTTTCCTGACTTGTTTAACACACTGGTCCTGGTGGCTGCATCCCTCCCCTACTGCTGTCTTAATGCCCTTCCTGTCCCAGCTGCCTGGAGCCACCTCTGAACTCATCTATTCATTGACCTCTGAGGGGAAGGAGATCTGCTGTGTCCTCTGTTTGTACCATATCTAGAACAACAGATGCTCCATGCTTTGTGCTCTTCTACATGCTTACGAAAGCCTACAGGTTCACATCAGCGCAGAGACCTTGCATGACTCGTCACACGTGCTATAGCTCACTGGCTGTACTCATCATGTTTCCTGCAGTCCCTTTTCTAAATAAACAACAACAGAGACTGCTGTGTCCTGCCTGGGTTATTGTACTCCTAACAGAGCTTCTGCTTTGAATAACACTATGTGCAGACTTAACGGTCACGTCTTTGTTCTCCAAAATGCATAAAATGTCAAAAAAAATGGGAGGATGCTGTCTTGTAAGATGGAACTAGTCCAAGTGGGCTACAATTTGGTCAGAGAAGTGCAACAGGACCTTAAAAGACCTGCTAAATCTGGCATTTGCAAAGGAAATAAAATCGCTCATGCTTCTGATTAAGAGAAAAAGGGTACAGAGGCAGGAGGTTGTCCACCAGTACAGCCCTGGGGGCAACAGGGCTGTGGGGAAGATAGTCTCTGGGTTGCCTGGCTCACTCCTCTCCATTCTCAGCTCTGTCCTGTTTGGCTGCCTAACCTGGGCAAAACACATTTTAGATACCAGTTTTTAAAGTGAGCACCTGCTGTTGGGTGGTTGAATGTTGGCTTGACGCTGGCAGGATATTAATAGCTGTGCTTATCACCATAAGTAGCATTAATAACTGTGACCATAACTCTTCAGGATCTGCCCACTATG
>WAAB01007596.1:6349-68240 GCA_013389865.1 Piaya cayana | reverse complement strand
ACTGGCCTCCAGCTGGATTTAACACCATTTACCACCACTCTCTGGGCCCGGCCGTCCAACCAGTTTTACACCCAGGAGAGTGTGCACCTGTCCAGGCCAGAGGCTGACAGTTTCTGTAGCAGAATGCTGTGAGAAACTGTGTCAAAGGCTTTGCTGAAGTCCAGGAAGATACATCCACAGCCTTTCCCTCATCCAGCAGCCAAATCACTTTGTCATAGAAGGTGATCAGGTTAGTTTGGCAATACTTGCCTTTTGTAAACCCGTGTTGACTGGGCCTGATCACCCAGTTCTCTTGCATGTGCTTCATGATAGCGCTCAAGATCACTTATTCCATGCAGCATTATCTCTTGTCAAGTTAAGTGTTTGGGATTTGCAGTAAAATTACTTGGGTTTTAGAGGGTCTTACACATCATCTCAACCTACTCACTGCACGTGAGGCAGTGTCAGCACTCCTGTTTTGACTAGCTGTCCTTCAGTGTTTTTATGTGTGAAAAGCTTATGAAACGATCTGTGCATTGTGAGCAGAGATGATAAAATGTAGAATCGTAGGATGGTCTGGGTTGGAAGGGACCTCAAAGCCCATAAGTTCCAACCCCTGTGCTATGTGCAGGGACGCCTCCCACCAGACCAGGCTGCTCAAACTGGTCTTGAACACCTCCAGGGATGGGGCATCCACAACTTTCTTGGGCAGCCTTTTCCAATGTCTCACCATTGTTATTGTAAAGAATTTCTTCCTAATGTCGAATCTGAATCTTTCCCCTTTGAATTTAAAGCCATTCCCTGTTATCCTGTCACTACAAGACTTTGTAAAAAGTCCTTCCCCTGCTTTCCTGTAGCCCCCTTCACGTACAAGGAGGCTTCAGGTATAAGGTCTCCCTGGAGCCTTCTTTTCTCCCGATGGACAACCCCAGCTCTCAGCCTGTCCTCATAGCAGAGGTGCTGCAGCCCTCGGATCATCTTTGTGGCCCTGGACCTGTTCTGACAGTTCCATATGCTCCTTATGTTGAGGATTCCAGAACTGGACACAATATTCCAGGTGGGGTCTCACAAGAGTGGAGGAGAGGGGCCGAATCACTACCTTTGACCTGCTGGCCATACTTCTTTTGATGCAGTCCAAGATGTGATTGGCCACCACCAACAATACTGTGTTCAGTTCTGGGCCCCTCTCTACAAGAATAACATTGAGGCTCTGGAGCAAGTCCAGAGAAGAGCAGCAAAGCTGGTGAAGGGGCTGGAGAACAGGCCTTATGAGGAGCGGCTGAGAGAGCTGGGGTTGTTTAGGCTGGAGAAGAGGCTGAGGGGAGACTTCATTGCTCTCTACAACTACCTGAAAGGAGGTTGTGGAGAGGAGGGTGCTGGCTTCTTTTCCAAGTGACAGGGGACAGGACAAGGGGCAACGGCCTTGAGCTCCACCAGGGGAGGTTTAGACTAGATATCAGAAAGAAATTTTTCACAGAAAGCGTCATTGGGAACTGGAACAGGCTACCCAGGGAGGTGGTGGAATCACCATCCCTAGAGGTATTTAAAAGACAGATAAGGTGCTCAGGGACATGGTTTAGTGTTTGATTGGAATTGTTGGACTCGATGATTGAAGAGGTCTTTTCCTACCTGGTGAATCTACGTGCTGGCTCACGTCAAGCTTCTCATCCACCAGCACCCCCAAGTCCTTCTCTACAGGGCAGCTCTCAGTCACGTTGTTCCTCCATCCCGTATTGAAACTGTGGATTGCCCTGACCCAGGTGTACAGCCTTGCAGTTGGCCTTATTGAACCTCATGAGGTTCTCACAGGACTGCTTCTCCAGCTTGTCGGGGTTTCTCTGGATGACATCCCTTCCTTCCAGTGTGGAAAGTGGACCACTCAGCTTGGCGTCATCTGCAAATGTGCTGAGAGTGCACTCAATCTCTCTATGGCATTGATGAAAATACGAAACAGCATCGGTCCCATCACAGATACCTGAAGGACTCCATTTGTCACTGATCTCCATCTGGACATCGCATATTTTTTGACTTTTTGATTTGTTTCTATGGGACGCTGAAAGGTTAAATTTTCTGAGTTTTTCATCTCTTTTCCAACGTGTTAAAGAGTTGCTATAGGTCCTCTTGAGAGGACAAGAAATGTTGCCTGGTGTGTTCTTGTTTAAACTTGTGTTGGGATCCAACTGCTATCAGGAATATAGTTCACTTACCATCTACATAACCCCAGCTGATGAGATGCGTGTACCTGGGGCACTGTGGCTAAAGAGATGTGAGACTCAGCTGAGAAACTTCACTGATATGTAACTTAAGCTTAACTTTTTGGATCAGCGCTGGTATAAGGCATTTGCATGAGCATAATTTGAACTGGCTTTTTAGCTGATGTAGCTTAGCCGGTAGGAAAGTTTCAGTGAATGCTCTTATTGTGTCAGAATAGCTTATTCTGGTGTAGTCCTTCAGAAAGGAGCAGAGTGTTAATTTTCTCTTTTTTTAGTGAAGATAATTGAAAAAAAAAAGTGTCTTCAACTGGCCCCTAATAAGTCCCCTGCAAATGAGCTGAGTTTAGCCTATTACTTAAGTGTTCACTTCATACCTCACCCCATGGGAAATCATGCTTTATTCATGTGCAAAGAATTTAAAAACAACTGGGTAACTTGCTTTGCATGGTGAGAATGAATACAGAAATATGGCAGGAGGCAATGGAGACCTGACGTCAGGCTTTGAAGACATAAAATGAGTGAACTCTTTCCTAATAAATGCAAATGATGATCTGTTAGTGGTATAATGAATGATCATTTCAATACTGGATTAAAGTTGGGTGGAAGAAAAGCACTTCCTTATGGATATCTACATGTTGAGTAAGTTGGGGGTGTAAAGTTTAATTGCATTCAGTGTGTCTGCTGCATTATCTGTGGACCCATTTTCCTTGAAATAGGAACAAAGCTCACCTCCCTTCCCTAATTAGGTAGTTGATACTGAGTATTCAGTTTGGACAGTTACTGTGCGACACACGACAAGCTATAAGCTTACACCCTGGTTTGCCTTGCTATAATTTGTATGTTGTTCCCTGCCATGCAAGAAATTATAAAACATACAGGAGGTACTTTATTTATATGTATAAAAAGTCAAGTGCTTCATGATCACACGTGATGCTGATCCAATGTGACCAGCTTCTGACTTTAGCAGAAGTGCCTTGACAGTTTGGGCCCAGAGCTCTGAACATCAAAACAAGAAAACATCTGGTTTCTGTTGTTGTTTTAGAAACACTGGAAGACTAATTAGTTGCATAACCACTAATATATATTAATATGTACAGTGAGCTCAAATAAGCACCAGAAACGTGGAGATGTTTGACTGTTGTCTACCTACCTACGTGGCTCAGACTGCATTTGACTTACTTGCCCTAATACCTTGCAACTTGTTCCTTTTGCACCTCTTTATTAAGAAGTACTAATGCTTTGTTTGCTGGTATGTGCTGTGGTTTGTTTATGCCCAAAAAATATGTTCTGGAGTGACAGAAGGAAGATCCTGCTTATTTCAGAGGGCATTGTCCTAATTAGGGGTTTAAAGTGAGCTGAAGCTGCCAGGGAAACAATTACTTTGATCTTGAAAGAAAAGGTGATGTTATTGTTGAAACAGCAGGGCAGAAGTAGGTTAAATTTAATGTGCCATCTTTCTCTTTTTGCAGCAATGCAAGTCAGTTAATTTTTAGTGGTCTACACAAATGTGGCTCTTGTGAACAAGTGGCACAGGTGTTGGGCGCTCTTGGGCTGGGGGCATGTTTTTGTGTGTTTGGTTAGTTGGAGCCTCTTTTATTTGTACCATAGAAATTCCAGCAGTTGCAAGTTGAGAGCATGTTTGGAAATTGAACTACTGTTTTAACTACACAGCTGAGTGAAGATGTGGAGCGAGTATCTGAAAACCCAACAGATGAGAGAGGAGGAGAGATGGAAGTTCATGAAGATGCCAGCTCTGTTATTTTACCAGGTGAGAACTGTTGGCCCAGAAATTACCAATTTTAAGTGCCTGATAAGCTGTTTCTATGTGTGGGTGTGGTTGGGGGTTTTTTTGATTGCAGTTCTGGAAGCAAACAAAACACTAAATGGCTTGTTTTGGGGAATAAATGCTGATGGAAAGCCAAAGAGTTTTTCCAAGAATTGGCATGAGAAAGCTGTCTTGATTTTGTGGGGGTTTTTTTGTTTGTTTTTTCTTTTGTGAACTGTGCTCAATCAAAGAAGATTCAGTGTATCTGGTTCTGAGATAGCTTAGTACATCATCTTCCTTCACGGTGTACCTTACCTAGTTGCAGTATCTGTGATGACAGTGGGTTTCCAGCAAAGTCTGTGCTGGATTTATGTAAGCAAGACATGATATTGAACAGATTTGCTTTTAAACAAATTTTAAACTCTATGGACCTGCTTTTGGAGGGTTTGAGGCAGTGTTAAGTAGGCTCATTGCAGCTCAGATATAGGCATTAAAGGAAGCCAACCTGAAATGACTGTCACCTAAATGCTTTGCAGCTGTTCAAGACATACTTGTTTCAATAGTGCAATTTAATGCATATTGATATCCTAATTGCTGTAGCTGCATGTAACTCGGGAACACATGTTTGACCATGGACCTTTGTAAGGGGTTATGTGTTCTGGTATTTACTAAAAGGCTAGTGTTTGCTGTGGTAAGGAACAAACACCAAACTATGCTCTTACACAGAGCATGGCACGGCCTGAGAGGGCCTGACTCATTTAATTACACCACACAGAAGAGTCAGCATAAAATATGCCTACTTATCTTCTTTCATACACTGGGTTATAATACTCATTTTTGTGTGTTCAGCTATATATCCCTCACAATCCAAACATGATGTGTAGCTAAAGAGTACATGAATTTTTCCTCACAAGCATTGCCAAGAGAAATGTTGAACGCAAGGACTGTGGGAAAAGCTGTGTCTGTGCACAACCGAGACTAATGTGAAGCTCTTCAGAGAGTAAGCTATGAAGGCAAGGAGAGCATGAAAGAACTGGATTGTGTTTTTTTTTTCCTAGCTGTAATTTGAGGTATCCTTTTGTGAAACATTATATAGTATGCACAAGAAATTATGAACCAGAGTCCAAAAATCAGAGGGCAATAAATATCTAGTGACTTCTGCTGTGGAGGAAATGCAATGCATCTCCTATCTAGGTAGCTGTGTAAGAGCTTTAGAATATTAAATCTCCCTGCTGGAATGTGTAAGAATCACTTCAGGCTGCAGTAGGGAGAAAGGAGTTGTTTTTTCTAGGAGGAAAGATTGACCATCAACAGACTTTTTTTCTTATGAACTTTGAATTTTGTTTCAAAGTCAGCCTCCTTGAAAATGAGCCTTGTTTCCTGCCTGCCCTGTACTTAGGTACAGTGCCAAATTCAACATGTGAAAAAGAGAAACAGTCTTTAGGTGATTATGCCTCATGCATGAGAAGGAAACATCTGTATTCATCATCAAAGATCATCAAAAACAGCAATAGTTGTGGGTTTGGTGTTTTTTTCTTCAAATTGAGCTGAGTTTGAGGCTTACTTTCCTCTCAAGTGATTGATCTTTAAATGAACACTACATAAATTCAGCCCAAATATCTGTATTTTAAAGTCCTAATCCATATTCTGTTTGGTTCCAGATAGTGAACTGGGTACCTCTGCCCCTTCTTTGCGTTTCAGCAAGACCTGCCTAAAGAATGTTTTTTCAGTAATTCTTCTGTTTATTTATCTACTGCTCATGGCTGTAGCTGTGTTCCTTGTCTACCAAACCATCAATGACTTCAGGGAGAAGCTCAAGCACCCGGTGATGTCTGTCTCATACAAGGAAGTGTCCTTGTACGATGCACCTGGTAAGACAAAATGGGTTGATGTTCACATTTATCTTATATGGTTTTAATTTTTTGTGTTGATCTCAAGGGCCCAGAGTGCCTCTAATGCTTTGACAAAGGTCTTCCACTTCCTTTTTTAAAAAATCTGTGTTGTATTGACTTTGAACAGAAATATTAATACTGTATGGGAGATTTTGGGACCTTTTGTGCCTGTAACATGAGTGACAGTAGCTACGGAGCATTGTGCAACATTTAAGGGATAAAAAGTGTTTTCAGACTTTAGGATGAGTCATCTTTTAGGGAAAGAAGATAATGTCTTGTGGAATTACTGTATCGTTCAAACGGGGTAGCACATACTATGTGTATCAGGATCTCAGTGCTGCTGCACTGGCCAGTGAGATGTCACTGAGAGTAAAGGAAGTGGATATCTTCAACCAACCACAAAATAGCCACAGTGCCACTTTCTGCTTCTGTTCTGCATTGTTTACAACTTGGTATTGCATCAGTAGGCAATGCAAATGCGATGTGACTGCAGGGAACAGTGGTGGCATAAAAATGCAGTGTGGCATCAGAAAGCTGTGTTAGAGCTCGCAGGAAGGATTGTGCCACAGGAGCATTTTTGAGTAGTGAGTTCTATGCTGTTATTTTTTTTAATTATCCAGAAGCCATTCATAAATAGAGCTGCGGTAGCAACTGCAGCTCAGTCGTAGGTCAGTTTCTAATTTAAAAATAACACTTCTGTTTGACGTGTGACCACATTTTACAAATAACCACTCCAATAATTGTGAAAGGTGAGTATTTCAACTTGTTGCCATATTCCTGTATGGTGATTAGATTCAGCTCTGTAAGTTAGTCCTTGTGTTTGGACCACATGGATCTGACTGTAAGAGCAGGCCTTTCTGTTTGTTTTTGTTTGTTTGTTTTTCCCCATGAGCTTTTCTACAGGAAGAAAATATCATTTGAAGAAACAGAGCAAGATACATACGAATCCAAAAGTATTGTCAAGGATCCCTGCCAGATCAGAGAACCTAAATTAATGTAGCCCTTCACTTCTTAGCTCTGTTAAAGTGATGAGGTGGCGAGTTGCAAGCGTGGAGCACTTAAGGAAAGGTTAAAGCGTTCTTTGACTGATGCATGCTGACTGCTTTGACATCTTGCATTTTGGCAAACAGGTCATCTCTGTTGTGTGAGTTAATCACATCTAATAACTAAAATAATTCTTGGTTTTTGGTAGTTGGTCTAGATTATCTTCAAGCAAACTTGTTTCCAGTAACATGTGGCATATGTGGTGTAACAGCATTTTTGGTTATAGGGTTTGTATTTTGCTAACCTTTTACAGCTGAGGTGACTGACATTCTTCTAATGTTTGCTATCGGTCTGAAATGATAGGTTTGTGGGCTATACGAATTTGCATGCATGCGTGAAGTGATAGTCTACTTACTCAAATATATCAGTAACAGGGATGGTAACAGTTAGTACTTATTTGATGGCTTTGATCTTTATCATGACACCGCATTGGGTGAACAGAAGATGCTGTGTGTTATGGAGAGCATTTTTCCACTTTTATTGGATTAACCAGTGATCTTTGATCTGTCATGTATAGTACATACATTGTTTCCAATTAAAATTTGACATGTTAAACAATAATATCTGAAAACATGTGCATACTAAAGTGCTACCTGTCCCATTTGACTTCAGTTGTCTCCTAACTTAGTTTATACATTCATTTCATGTAGGGTGAGAGGGATTGATGTATTAGCTTGTGGGAAGACTAAGGACACTTAGTAGCTTCTGTGAACCTTGAATTGTTGTAACAGAACATGAACCCTGATTCTTTCAACACATCACGGGTGTTCTGTCCTGATGCAGATGGTATATTTGTCATGCTCCAAAAAAATGCTGAGGCACATGGTTTAATTTGACTGTTTTGCTGGATCTTGAGGATAGCTCAGTATGCTGTGGGATTAAATCCCAGAATGAAAATCTGTGTACTTGGGAAAGAAACCGTCTCTCTTCAATGTTTTTTCTCCCAAAATAGGTATTGCCTTTTACCCAGGCAAGGCTCAGCTGCTTAGCTGCAAGCATCATTACTATGATCACATTCTGCCACTGATAAATCCAGGTCAGCCAGGAGACATTGAGTGCACCACTCAGAGAATCAACTACACGGATCCTTTTACTAACCAAACTATGGTAATAATAATATAACAGAACAAAGTTTATTCATTGGGAGTTTTCTGCTTGTAATGATATTTGAAAGTAAAAATATTTACTAAAAGCACTGCAAAAAAAAAATCCTTCCTTCTATTTTTTTTTCTTTTTTTCCAAGCCATCTGTCCTTTTGTTTTCAGAAATGTAAAAGACCCCAGTCAGTGTGTATATGTGTTATGGATGATCAACTGTCATGTGAGTGTGTGCAGCGTGAAAACCTGAATGGGACAAAATAAGTCAGTTTTTAATAATCAGACTCTTCTTTCATTCCTTTCCTAAATGAGCTGCCAAGCATACTCCTTGATATAGTAAATCTATCTGTGATTGAAAGCAATAGCAGTTATTCCATTAAAGCATGATAGCTTATCTCTTCTTGTATGTTTGCTGGGAATTACAAACTGGTTTTGTCACTCCTGGAGAACTCTTAACTGGGCATCGGATCTTTCATTACACTGAAATGCTGTGAGCCAATAAGATAGGTACAATGAGTGATTGCCCTTAAAAATGCAAGGAGTCTTGCATCTGTATAAATAAATGTTCAAAAAAAAAAGGTCATTTGTATCTAAAGTAATTGCTCAGATGGATTTTAAGGAAACTAAACATTAGCAAACAATCTAGGTACATGTTTGGTCAGCTTTTTTCCTCTTCATCTTTTGCCTTTTTGTCTAGTAATCTTTTTTTTTCTGGGAAGCAGCTTCTTGGTGTAATTGAAAGTAATATTCCAGGTGCAAGTATAATTTCATTTCAGCCACTCAGATACTCTTTTTGTGCTTTAAAATGCAGGTTCTTATTTTTTTTATGCTGTGTGGTAGATTCATTTAGAAGCTTGTGGATCCAGTAAACCCCAGTCCTGCAGTGAAATGGAGAGGCAGTATATAGAGCTCTGTTTAAACTGACTGAGTTCTTTTGCAAGCTGCAGCTGGCTGCTTGATGTAATGCCTGCACTTCTTTAAGTTGTATTCTGCCTGCTGGCAGGTTTTGCTGCTTTTTTTTTTCCCCTACAACAGCTTACTTGAGGTGCTAGGGTCTGTGAAACTGTTCCTCTTTCTTAAGGAGAAACCAAATGTTCTCCAGATCAGACACCATATTCACTTGTTTCATGTCAAGAGCTGAAATTTCCTAGACTTTAATGGTCATAACAGTTTTGATTGTCCTTCTGCAGAATGCAGGTTTTGGGGCCTGGACCAGTAATTCCACATCAACCCAAAGGACTGTTATAGAACTTAAAGAAATTTCTTAGAAAAACACTAGATCCCAGTGTAAAGGCCTAATTTTTAACCTAAAGTAGGAATTCAATTGGCATTCTTGTTAAATATTTCAATAGACGTATGCTTAGTAGTGGTCAAGAACATCTCAATGTGTATTAGGTTTCTGTTGAGTATGATTGACAGACGGCAAATTCACAAACAGTCAGTGAGGATTCCTTTGCTACCCTCACCATCCCTCTGTTTGCTTACAGAAGTACGCTTTGATTGTTCAAGGCCCTCGTGATGTGAAGAAAAAGGAACTGGTGTTTTTGCAGTTTCATTTAAATGGAACAGACCAAGATTTTAGTGCCATTGACTACCTTCTGTTTTCTTCTTTTGAAGAGTTTATCAACAGGTATGTAAAGGGATGAGTGTAACTGCATTGAACTTACTGCAACAATACTCGTGAAACAAGGACCATTTTAGTAAAAATCTGACAGGCTTATATTCTCACCAATACTTCTCTACATTGGAGGTTTTTTTGTTTGCTTTTGGGGTTTTTTTTAAAAGCAATTAGGTCCCTAGATTAATTTATTGTGATTTCATTGAAAGATTCACTATATTTCATTGTATTACTAGCTTTATGTAAGATTCTACAGAATGATGTAATTTCATAGGTGGAGTGTTCAGAATTGCTTCCTATTGGTCTAGCATTGTAGTCACTGATCAACCTTTTTCTAATCTTAACAGAAGTGGAATTAATCCTGTCATGAACTTTCTTGAAAGCCCAACCCCTTTTCCCCACCATGTGAGAATAAATTCCATATTTTACTGTTCAATTTTTGGCTTTAATTTAAGTTCAAGTTCTGTGCTTCTTTCTGTGATGCAGATTAAAAGTAGACAGGAGGGATCAGTCACAGTGAGACCTAATAGAAAGCCTTAGTTTGGTAATAGTCAAATGCACAGTGAAAAAGTGACAGAGGATGAAGGCCATATGCAGAGCAAAATTAGGTGGGGGGGGAAGAGAAAGTACAGATTTTTATCGCAACAAGTCATTCTTGGAGACTTGGACGTGGTCATATTGGTGCTTTACAGGTGGAGCAAAGACTGAAAGTGTGGCCAAAACCAGTTATCCAAATTTGCTTTTATCAGAGCAGTTTCAGCTTCAGTGAAGGAGAAATCTTAAGTGCTTTCTGTGATTGTATTATAACACCTTATGAAACGCTAATGTTCTGGGTATTTTAGGCATTGATATTTTAGGATGAGAAAATACCGATTAAGAGTGTAGTGATGTAAAAGGTGCTACTTGTTCCTTCTCTGTTGCTTTTTCTCTTTTTTTTCTTTTGTGGCATGTGCCACAATTAAGTATGGTTGTGTTGTATCTGATTCCTGGCTCTTTGCAGAATGAGACAGTTTACCAAGACACAACTTAGTCTGTGCATACTCAAGTTTTGGAAGCCACATTTCTGTGCTCATGGTATCAATTTGCAGAGAAACCATTTTAAAGAGCTGTTTCTTCCCAAGTTAAAACACGTATGTCCTGCTTAAGTTGGCAGTATTTCTGCAAGCAGGCTGTGAGTCTGCATACTACTGTTCCAAACACTTGTGCTACATATTGTGCAGGTTAGAAGTACAAAAGAGTAATGAGCAGTTTTGCAAAGGTCCTGACTTCAAGGCTGTGCTTGTCCCAGTGTAGGTGAATCAGTGAGAATCACCTGCAAGCTGCCTGGGAGAAACCTGGATTGCAGCCCCCTGCCTTCACGTGTGCTAGGTCGAACCAGTTAGGTGGCAGAATTGGTCCCTGAAGAGATAGGGAAGCGATGCTTTGTTCCTAGAGAAGCTGCAGTATCTCAGTGTTTGGAGGCATCAGAACTGAAGCTGGGAGAGTGAAGGCTGAACCTGGATTGTGTTTGGAGCAAAGTGAAAAGGTAGAAAGTGGTGGTATCTGTTTGGGGATGCATCCTCTGTACCCATTTGCAGCAAGTAGTAGGAGTGTGACTTAAAACTGGTTTTGAACTAACCTAGATAACAGTAGAACTGGTCTTTAAAGCTGTAAGCCTTTAAACTTATGAGTAAAAGATCTACATGTCCAAATGAAATACAGTAAGAGAGCCAGTTGTGCACAAGAGGCCAGTAGCATCTTTTACAGCATCCTCCAAAGCTCGGTCCAGGCTGTATGGCTTGTCTTGCTCAGTATTGTGTATTGCAGTCCTGGCATCCCAGGGCGTGAACTGGAGAGGCTCAGGGCAGGTTGAAAGTTTACATTTTGTCCTGACTACCAGTTGCATGTGGAACTGCGTACGTATGTGGAATGTACTCATTCTGTCCAACTTAGAGCAGAAGAGAAAATAGAGATGATTTCCGGTTCATCAGCAGATGGTAAATTTAGTTGATGGGAAGTCTGGACTAAGATATCCGTAGAAACTGTTGTGTATTGACAGTGCAGATATCCTTCTGTACAGCCTTTCAAAATTTCAGTTACTGCCCACTGTTAACTGCTTCTCCTGATGAAGCCTCTCACTGGTTGTGAGAACACATTATTAGCACTGTGTCCCACAATTCATGTAAAGTGTTATTATACATAGAATCATAGAATCGCCAGGTTGGAAGAGACTAAACGGATCGTCGAGTCCATCCATTCATACATGCTGAGATACATGCTAAAACTCATCAGATATCATAATTACCTCTACATTTTTTTTTTGCCATGGCTGCAAACAGCTTAGGTTGGGCTGGACAGGCAGACTGTTGTAAAATACATGCGTAGGGTATTCCATTGTCTTGAATCACAATGCAAACCCCCTTGAAATTAGTGAGAAGAGTCCTGTTAAACACCATGGTTTCTCTGTATAGGCAGTATTATGAACAGTTCGCACTTGCTTTAAATAGCAATAATCATATCTGTGAAGGCTGTTGCAAGTATCAGCCATAGGCAATAATAAAAATGGCATCTAGAGACTTGTATCTTTAGTGGGTTTTTTGAGGCATAGCAAGTGGTGCGGACTCAAGTAAGGTCCTTTTCGTCAAGAGTTTTATTCTCTGCAGCTCTTCTGTTAAAATTGGGTCAACAGAGTACATGAAGCTGGCACTGCCTCGCTAGTTTTGTTCTAGCCTTCACAGAACACTGCTGAACTGTGTGCTGGTTTTGGCCTGGGAATTGGAGGGATACCACAACTGTCTTTTTTTCTTCTTTTTTTTTTTAAGACAGTGGGAGCTCTGCTATCTGCACCATATTAATTGGAGTGAAGGAAATAATGAAACTCTTACAAATTATGAAACAAGTGTGGTTAAAACTTATTTCCTTTCCTGAACTGTCATTATTATCACCTATGGATTTAAGAAGAAAAACCACTGAACATATTACTGACAAACTGTTGTTAGCATAGCATGTAAAATAACTTAGGGTCATGTGAGATGATGAATACCAGTCTGAACAGGTCAGAGATTATTTAAGGGTCTAAACAGAGCTCCATGTTCACGTGTCTGATCTGGATTGCTGCATGCACAGAAATAATTTACAACATAAAAGGTCTGAGACTTCTGGTGCTATGCCATCTGACCTTTTATGAGATCCCATGGCTGTCTGAGAGTTTCCCCATCTAGGGGAAAAGAAAAGCAATAAACAAATTTGTTTTGACCCACCTGCGGTTTTAGCTCTTGCTGTTGCGTTGGAGTCTGTTGGTGGGACATCCCAAGCTGCCTCTTTCTCTTGTGGGTTGGTCCAGAGAGAGTGGTGTTAGAACGATCCACTGCAGAGCTAGAGCCCTGTCCAGAATCAGGTTAGTGACTCCCACAGTTGGGACAAACACAGCATCTCGTGGTCTGATGTTGATCGATCTGTGCTATAGGGCATTATTAGATGTTGGAACTCTCTGTGGATACCAGAGAACATTGGCTGAGTAGAGACCAGGGCTTTGTAGGTCATCCAACAGAGGCAGTGGCCTCTTGCACTTCTCTTTTTCTGCTGTAATATAGGAATCTTTGCATGGTCTTAAGATACCATTAATACCTTGGAAGAGCCTGCTGCAGAGTTTTCTAGGACTGAAGGACAGTGTAACAGGTAGAAGAACTCAATGAACAGGAAAAAAAAAGTGCAGTTTTTGCAGGCTGTATGTCTTTGGAGTGAAAAGGGGATTTAAAAGAAGCTGTTTGCCTGGAGAACTGTGCTTCAGGTTAAAATCCCTTGCCTGTCTTGTGTTCACTTAGTTGTGTATGGATTTTAAGCTGCATTATTTGCCCTCTACTATCATTTGTGCACTTCTGCCCTCCTATTTTTTTCCATGACTCTGTGGCAGTGGTCTGTATTATGGGCTCACGCAAGGAGATGCCGTCTCCAGAACTCCCTAAAACATTATTAATCTCTCTTCTTCAAGCCTACAATTACTGTGAAAAGAATCATATACTGCTGCTGTCTGCTAACCACGTAAGTTGTGGCTGTAATGTTCAGCTCTGTCACGTAACTTCCTGCCTCAATTTTCCATGTTGGTTTGGAAAGCTTTTCCAGGATGTTGTATTTAGTCACGCATTAGGCGTATGACTGGCTGGCAGAGTGCTAATTATATATGTTCTTCTGAGTGGCAAAGCACTGTGCATTTCCATACCGGCCCATCAGCTGCAGCTCTACCCACTTACTAAAGTGGGAGGAAGTCACTGTTAGATTAGGTCTCCCTATGTCATTGTTTTGTGTGGGGAGGAGCAGTCGGGTGGCTTTGTTCTGATGATTTGCTCATGTCTTGATTGTGAAGGTTGGAGAAGTGCACTGCCACCCTGTTGGGATCACTAAATAAGTAGCTCATGTTACAAATCCATAAAGATATTCCTAACCTGCGAAAACACTCTTGGAATATTTTTGAATTTTTGAAAAAAAACCACCTTTGGCAGATGAGTGCAGATACCATTGGACTTCTGTTAAAAAGAAATCCTGCCATCATGGTACAATCCGAGTGAAATACACAGTTCCTATTAGGTATCTGCCCAAACCCTGGTTTTATGAAACAGAAAGACAATATTAGCTTCTTTTCCTTACACTATTCAACACTCCTTCCCTGGAGGTGTTTAAGGCATGGGTAGACGAGGTCCTGAGGGACATAGTTTAGTGTTTGATAGGAATGGTTGGACTCGATGATCCGGTGGGTCTCTTGCAACCTGGTGATTCTCTGATTTTATGATTCTATATCATCTGTCTTGATGGGTAGCAAAGAATTAGCTTTTCCTTCCTCATCTCCTTGCTGTTTGCATGCACAATAGAGTTCTGTGTTTGAGCCTATCACCTGAAGCTTTGACTTGAGTGCATCAGATTTGCTAAGTTTTGCTTTCCTACAAACACATATTCAGTTATTAAGGCTGAGCAGGCAGCGTAGTACAGAGTAGCCATCAGTGTGATATTCTTTTTATCAGTCCCTGCCTAATAGACAAGACATCCTGGTTTGTAGAAACAAAAGTAGCTTCAGTTCTGATAACTAAGGAAAAAGATAAATGTGCAAATCCACTCAGTGCTGGTACAGAAAGAATCCTGATTGTTCTCTGAAACAAGAGCTTCTTCAGCTCTGTTGTTCTTCCTCACTTCTTTGCATATTTCTTTGAAAGACCAAAATACCTTAATGTCCCCATAGACCCAGCCGTGCACACCTTCTGTTGTATGAGCAAAGTATTCTCTTTCCCTTTGTCTAGGAAGGTGGATCTAATGAGTCAAACCCCTTTTCCTTGTCTTAAGGACCAGCATATACCCTACCACATCTCTACAATTTAAAATCTGTCTTTAGTAAAAATCAGCAGTTTGTGCTTCAGTGATTCATGACTCATCACAGTGGTTTTACCCCTTCATCTAAAATGAAACCTTGTTGAAAAAACAGCTAATTTCACAGAGATGACATGAAAGTGGCTAAAGTCAGTACTGAGGAGCTCCAAGTAAGTAACATGGTTAATACAGCATGTCCTATGCAGTTGGTCGAGAGAGGATGGAGACCAGGTATGTCTTAGAGCTGCCTCTTTACCACTTGGCTGTGGGTGGTATTGGAAGCCTTAAAATGGGTTAAGGTCACAGTATTTAAAAAAAAAAAGCCAAAAAAAATTGCACAAAGCAATCCTGCTGTTCTGGAGCTACAAATATCTGGGATTACATATTGGGAAAACAGCCATGTTATTGCAGATGAGAGCCTTATGCCAAAGGTACAGTGTTCCTAAAATGAGACGAATACACTGAATGTTAATGTTGAAGTATTTTAAGTATCTCTGCATTGCAACCAGTTTATTTGGTTTGCAGAAATGGGGTGAAGTAGCCTGCCCTGACTCTAGGCTGTTCCTTCCATCTCTGGCTCCTTGCATTGTGGCAAGTTGTTTCCTGGGATGGTGGCTCTGTTCCTTTCGGTCCCAGAGATGACAGATGAGCAGAACAAAGCTCCTTCATAAGACAGAATAATCACCAGGGTGGTAGGGCACCAGGTAAATCTGTGGTTAAGAACATGAGCGCAAGTGTTACCATTAATCAAAATGTCACTACTAACAACATTTTGTGTATTCATGAACATGTTTTTACGTGCCTGTAGGTCTGACATTCTCCTGTCTACAGTGCTCAGATACCGCTGAGTTTGCTCAGTAATGTTTTTTTTCCCTTTAGTCCAGAAAAAGCAGAGTTCATGAAGAATTGTGAAAGTTCATACTCTAGCTGGAAGTTTTCCGGAGGCTTTCGGACTTGGGTCAAGATGTCCTTGGTGAAGACAAAAGAAGAAGATGGTAGTGAGACGGTTGAATTCAAACAAGAGGTAAGAAAACCTAACCCAAAACATAAAATGCCACAAAAACCCCCCAACTCCTCAGGAAGCTTTTGGTTTTGGACCTCTTAGTTTATTAAGAACTAGTCACTGCCATGGTTTCAGTGATAACTGGCCAACAGAACCAGGTTTTGGGGCAAATAGCAATATTGAGTTGGAAGAAGAGTGAGTGGATTGGTTGGTTAAGTAAGAGAAACATGAGGAGCCTGGTTTTTGTTTCACTGCATCCACTTGCCATTGAGCAGTTTTGGCTCTACAGTTACTTGCATTCTTTCTTAACATGGGGAGGTTCTCTAAAAGGCATTGAAATATTAACACAACTACTCTGCATTCAGAGTGAGGAACAGTTGCCAAGGGAAGTGTCTAAATAATAGGTAGTGTTGGAAAGAGATAGCATTTAGGTTACCACAAGGGCTGATGTTGGCATGAAGAGGTAAATGTAAACCTTGCATTCTTTGTAGCATTCTCATACTTGCTTTTTGTTTGGGTTTGGGGGGTTTTATTTGTTGAGTATCCTTGGAAACACATAATAACTTAACTTATTGCATAATTTAAAACTAGAAAACATGCAGGTGGAAGATGCAAACTTAGGTAGAGATTAAATGAGTTTGACTTTCATTCCCGTTCTGTTCATACCAATGGAGAGGAGACTATTTGTGTTTCGTTACCTTGCTCCTAGCATTGGTTAGGGAGAAAGAGTCTCATTGGTGACGAGAAATGGGAATTTTAAGAGCAGTCCTTTTCGTAGAATGTGTGTTTCAGAGTGGTATACTTGGAAAGAGTACTTTGTGGAGATCAAAATAAAGCAGGTAGGGGCTTTTTTGTCACCATAAACATCCACTTCGTCCAGCAGTTATGAACTCTCTGATTGTCTAGGTAGGTGAACACCATTGGGGGGGGGTTTTGGGTTTTGTGGTATGTTTGGTTTTTTTTAAAAAAAAAACAAACCAAAATTTAGGAAATAGGGTTTGGTACAAATGTGAATTAACGGTACTGTAGAAGCTGAAATAGCTCAGATGTAAATTGCACTTGCTTTGTTTGAGAGTGAAACGTCTGCTCAAATTGCACAAGGAAGTCCATTAGCCTTTCAGATGTGAAACTGGGAGACACCATACCAGAAAGATGGATCCAAAGTATTAGGTCAAATAGCACAGCCAGTCAGTCTGCTCACTAGTCTAGAAGTTGTTACTTTTATTTCTTCTTTTCCCATTGCCTTCATTTAACTTTGTGTACTGCTTGATTTCTGCTGTGCAGTTTTCTTGAATGAGTGCAGCAGGGATGATGGTACGTTGCAGTAATTAAATGAGCTGTAGAAATAGAGGGTAAGTCTGCAGCAAAAGGTGTTTGGCTAGAAAACATGAGGCGGTGGAGCTCCCATGTGCTCAGAAAGGACACACAGAATGCTCTGACTCCCACTTCTACATGTTCACAGCCTAAAATCTGGTCAGGGCAGGGTGTGTGGAGAAGACTGATAGAAGTCTTGAAGTATTTGTAAAGAAACTAAGCCCATGGTAGGCAGGAGGCTTTGGTAGTAGGTCATCCTTCACACAGTCTGCTGAAGCACTGTTTTCATATCTGTAGTTCCTGTCAAAGTCCTGAAATGCAGTTACAGTACTGATGGATCCTTTACTTCCTACTCACGTAGGAGGAACAGCGGTACTCCCTTGTGCACACACCAAGGTGTAAATACTCCTTCAAGGGCTGGAGAAGGGCAAACTTCTTCCATCACCTTTTCAGCTATGACTCCAGTGTGCTTTCCTTTTAGGTAACTGCCTGGCTCTTGAGCAGGTCTATATTGTCTCCTAGTGGGAGGGAGTCAGGGCAAAGCTGTGTCATAGAATCATGGAATAACCAGGTTGGAAGAGACCCACCAGATCATCGAGTCCAACCATTCCTATCAAACACTAAACCATGACCCTCAGCATTTTGTCCACCCGTGCCTTAAACACCTCCAGGGAAGGTGACTCAACCCCCTCCCTGGGCAGCCTGTTCCAGTGCTGAATGACCCTTTCTGTGAAAGAATTTTTCCTAATCTCTAACCTAAATCTCCCCTGGCAGAGCTTGAGGCCGTTCCCTCTTGTCCTGTCCCCTGTCACTTGCAAGAAGAGGCCATCACCCTCCTCTCCACAACCTCCCCTCAGGGAGGGGCAATGAGGTCTCCTCTCAACCTCCTCTTCTCCAGGCTAAACAACCCCAGCTCTCTCAGTGTTGTTACTGCTTGTGTACAAACCCCATGCAGTTCTCCTCTGAGTTGGGGCTGGCGGGGTTATGAGACAAGATGAATGTTTCTCTGAAGCCTGATGTGTTAATACGTTCCTAGTTGTGATTCTTAAGAGTGTGGTTTCATGTAATCTGGTATCCTAAACTGTACCCTGCTGGAAAGGGGCTAAAGCTCTCTTCCCATCAGTGCTGGTCAAATGGTTCCATAGTTGATGGGCAACACTGGGAACTGTAGAATCATACAGTGGTTTGTGTTGGAAGGGAGCTTAAATACTATCCAGTTCCAAGCCCCCTGCATGGACAGGGACATTTTCCACCAGATCAGGTTGCTCAAAGCCTCATCCAACCTGGACTTGAACACCTCCAGGGATGGGGCACCCATGACTTCTCTGGGATGTACGGTTTCAATTGTTAATATCTAGGCTTCTTTCAATTTATTTTTCATTCTGCACTTGCTGGCATCTTCTAGTTTATTCTGCAACTGGTTTTTGAAAAAAACAGAGCCTTCCTGCCACCAATGTGTAGTTCTTTGGTAAACAGAAGTAATTTAGCATTAATTCATAAGAGTTTTCCAAATGCCGTATTAGTCCAAGAAAGTGGATTTTAAAAATAAAATTTCCTCCACTGAAAGGGAAAAACTATGAAATAAAATAAAGGCCCTGGCTATTGCCATGAAAATGGCCTTGTGGTGTTTTATGAAGTGAGAAACAGGAAGAGAATATGAAGATGAGACAGGTAGAGGAAAGTGCCCTTTCGTTATTTGGGGAGCCTGTTGTTCCAGGTTGAGGAAGGCTGAATTGGAAGTCCCTAAACAGTCTGCTGTTTTCACCTTCTTATAAGCCCCTTGTGATGCACAGAGGACTTACTATACCACTGAAGAAAGTAACCTGATTGGGTTTTTTTCCCCCTCTGTCCAGACTAGCGTGGTTAACTATATTGACCAGAGAGCTCAACCAAGAAGTGACCAGCTGTTTTTTGTGGTATTCGAATGGAAAGATCCTTTTATACAGACTGTTCAAGACGTAAGTAAAGCTAGTCACTTTTTGAATTGTTATCTGACTGTATGTGCTCATGTTTGTGTGTATACGCCTCTGTTACCTCACTCCAAGCAGAAACATAGAGGAAGTAGGAGGTTACTTACTTCTGACGTTTCAGTCCAGGCTCTTCCTTATATCTAGTACTGCCTGTTCTGTGGAGGTCAAGAGCATCTTATGCCTTTCCCTTGGCCTGGTGACACTCGGCATTCCGTTTGCAGCTGGAGGTGTGCGTAGCTAAGAAAAAGCACGTGTCCCCTGTGCTGAAGCAAAGTGTAGCTTCAGGTCAAACCTGAACTTTTTGCTTGAAGAACTGTGTTTGGATATTTTTTTTTTTATTATTTGACAAGCAAGAATCCCAGGCTTAAATGAGAATAATAAAAATAGCCTAGTGTGTTTTCTTTTTTTTTAGAACAGAATTTGAAACTGATCAAATGTGCCAAAAGCACTTCAAAATGTAACTCAGTGTGCTGCAGCCAGAGCCATAGAATGAGCTGGACAAGACCATGATCAGTCACTGAAGTGCTTAAAAGATGTACAGGTGTGCGCTGTAGGTACACGTGCTTGGAGCATGTGAGCTGGATCTTGTTTTCCCAGTGTTCTGGAGAGAAGGTTGGGTACATTTGCCCTCTCTAGATAAATGCAGGATGGCAGCATGTGCAGACACAATCTGTTTAAAACTTTGCATTTAAACTGACCCTACCTGCCAAGCACAGTTCACCACCAGCCAAATCCACAGAGTTCTTGTTTTCTTGCCCAAAGCCTGAGTGCAGCTGAGACCATATGGGGCAGGAGTTTGTCGCTGCTCCTTTGCTCTCCTGCTGCTGTGTCTGCGCTGGAGCTGGCCCCTCTGCCCTCCTTGGCCTCAAGAGCCCAGTCCTCTTCCCGGCATCTTGTGCTCCTCTGTCAGAGGGGGTTCACACCTCTGCCTTCTTCGAGCTGGAAACTGCCCTCAGTCCAGTGTTTCCTTTTGCTGAAGAGGAAGGACCAGTGCTGCCACATTTGGGAAGATTAACAAATACAGAAAGGCTGTGTAAGGCCTTCTGGCTCAGGTGGTGACCTAGGGACATGGCACTCGTGCTGACCATCAGGGCTGTAGACTCCGTGGCGAGTCCCAGAGCTGCGTGTGCTCCTTTACTGCTGCCGAAGCCTAGCTCTGCTTGCTTAATCTGAGATCCTAGGAGTCATCCTTGTGCCTAGGGGTGCGAGGAGAATTGCAAACTATCCATAAAACAATTCCGCTGGAACCAAACCTAGTTAGAAACAGAAAATACTTCCTGTAGGCCTGCAGAAACAGACAAAAATTGGTTTAGCATGACTATGCTGTCTTGTTAAAGCTTTCCAGTAGGTGCTTCTTTCAGCTTTGTCTTAGAATCATAGAATAACCAGGTTGGAAGAGACCCCAACCATTCCTATCAAACACTAAACCATGCATCCTTAATGTGACTGCTCATTTTTGTTAATCTTTAATACAGTAAGTCTGTGACCTTAAAGTTAGTAATGTAACTGTATCTCTTCAGTCTTGAAGTTTAGCAGCTGGTACAATGTGTTTTCTTCCTGATGGAAGGCATGAGAAAACTGTAGTGGGAGGCAGATGAGTGGAGAAGGCATGACAGGTCCCCTTTGCAGCATAAAGGAACGTGCTGCAAAACACTTCAGTTTGAAAGCACAATATCTGCTGAGTCAGATGAAGGGAATAATACTTTTAATCTTTTTCAGATTATCACAGCCAATCCCTGGAACATGATTGCTCTTCTTTGTGGCATCTTTTTGGCCCTGTTTAAGGCAGCAGACTTTGCTAAGTTAAGTGTGAAGTGGATGATCAAAATCCGAAAGAGACATCTGAAGAGGAGGAGTCAAGCGATGAACCACATAAGCTGAGACTCAGACTGCGTTTTAACTGTTCATAGCAGGAGGGATAGAAAATAACTGGAACAAACGCTAATCAGCAATGCAGCAGTTTAAGATGGAAACCAGGTATGTTTTCTTCCATAAAAACAACAGCTGGACGAACAGCTGAGTGAAGTGGCCTTTGAACTTCAACAAGGAGCTAACTCTAGGACAGGTCTAACAAACTCATGCTTTCCTATTCTGAATTTAACAAGCTTACCTCAACGTGGGGGGAGAACCCGGGGGGAAGGAGATCATTTACTGATGTTTAAAAAGTCGACGCTGCAGCGTTAAGTTCTAAAAAAAAATGGGTAGTGTTTGCTTGCTCCTCAGAAGAGGAGGGTTTTAACTTCTGCGTGAGCCATGACCTGCATCTGCTACCATAACACAGTTACTCCCTTTACTGTGTTTAGAGGAAGGTAAAGCACTCAACAAAATAACCTCCCCTCTCCAAACTATGTATTAAAACAAAATACACTGGAATTCTATTACGTGTCATTTTTTTATTTAAAGCATAGCGACTTTAGTATTAAAATAATACTTCTAGTAAGATCTTGTGTACATTCCTTGAAGCCCCCCACTTCCAGGTTCAGCTGGAGCTTTACAGGAGGAAAGCCAGGCAGAGGATAAGGTGAAAATCAGTCCAACCCAAAGTAAAGCAACTCAGTACCTGGGTGTCTGAGCTGATGACAGAATTCAAAGCTGTCTGTCCCTGCTGTTCCTAAAGAAGTGAAAAAATAGTCTTTCATCCGCCTGGCATTTCAATGCGATTCTCTACTATAGAGAATCATAGAATAGTTTGAGCTGGAAAGGACCTTAGAAGACCATCCAGTTCCAATCCCCTGCAATCGGCAGGGACACCTCCCACTAGCTCAGGCTGCCCAAGGGCCCGTCCAACCTGTCCTGCCTGCTAACAAACTGTGCTGAGTGGTGTAGTTTTTTTATTCTAAGTCAGTCCCTTATTCTTCTGGATATCTGACTAGGCGTTGTGGAGGCTACAGGGCAGCCGTGCATCACTGTTTGCTCCAATGGCTTTGTTGCAAGGAAAGGAGCATGCCAACTCCATATTTTGCTTCTTCCATCCTTTACTGAGAGAGTATTAACATAGGAGTAAGCGTGTCACAGTCAGCATCTTGCAGTGATGGTTGGTCCAGCAGGACTAATTCTGTGCCTGCCTCTGGTGAGGTAGTTAGTGCAGCACATGGCAAAGGGATGAGTCTGAACCAGAGTGGAGCAAAGACCAAACACTCCACTACTGAAGCAGACTGAGAGCTACTTCATCCCTCAGTGCTGGTGTGGTAGGGAAGGGGACAGAAACTCTAAGCTGAAGGAGGAATAGGGAGGGAAAAAAAAATGTTGATTTTGCCATGTAACAGCCTCTAGGGGTAGGAAAGCATTCCATTGACTTCCCTGGCCTGTTTACACCCCTTTGCCTTCCCCAATACACTTTCGAGGGCCTGTTTTACAGGTAAGAAGGAGACAACTGTGTTCTCTTGCTGATTGATGAGAAGCTTGATAGGAGCTGGCAGTGTGCGCTTGCAGCCCAGGCGGCCGTGTCTTCAGCTGCATCAAAAGAAGGGTGGCCAGCAGGTCAAGGGAGGCGATTCTGCCCCTCTGCTTTGCTCTTGGGAGAGCCCACACCATGAGTATTGTGTCCAGTTCTGGAATCCTCAACATATGAAGAATATGGAACTGTTGGAACAGGTCCAGAGGAGGGACACAAGGATGATCAAAGGGTTGGAGCACTTTCCATATGAAGACAGGCTGACAAGAGCTGGGGTTGTTCAGCCTGGAGAAGCAAAGGCTCCAAGATCTTATAGCAACCTTCCAGTACCTGACGGGGCAGCAAGAAAGCTGAGGAGGGACTGTTCACAAAGGCTGGGAGTGATGTGGTGAGGAACAGTGGGTACAAACTGGAGGGGCAGATTTAGACTAGACACAAGGAGGAATTTCTTCACCATGGGGGTGATGAGGCACTGGCACAGGTTGCCCAGGGAAGCTACGGCTGCCCCATCCCTGGAGGAGTTCAGGGCCAGGTTGGATGGGCCTTGGGGAGCCTGATCTAGTGGGAGATGTCCCTGCCCATGGCAGGAACTAGATGATCTTTAAGGTCCCTTCCACCCTGAAATATTCTGATTCTTTACTATGTTCTTGAAGAAACACTCTTAAAGCAGCTATTTCTTGGCTTTCACAGAAGTGTTTAGAAACCATTCTATCAAGAACAGATGCATCCTGCTGCAGTTTTTGTTCTCTTGTGCCAGTAAGGTCAAAGAACATAAAGCTGGAAGACACCTTAGCCCCAGCTATGGAAGGAGTAGGGAGTATGGTTAAATAAAAGCTACACTCCTTTCTACATTATTTAATGTGCTTTTTTTTTTTTTAATGAATTGTACTAGTAATCAACTTCAGTCCCCAGATCTTGTCTATCTTATAGAGATCTGTTATTAGTTGAGCAGACCCAGTGACTCCAGCCAAGAAATCTTTCTTCCATACACCTCTGCAGAGGGGTGATCGTAATAGCAAGTGCTGCATGCCTTGAAATAGCCTCTTACTAGGGCTACTGTGTTGGTTTTCTGTTACTTCTGCTTCATGTCCTTATTTGCAAATTTTTTAACAATTTCAAATGCCAGTAATTTGTTCTTTGTACCACTGCGAGGTAAGACTTAGATTCCCTAAGCAGTATATAATTTATTTCCTTTACTCCGCAGGACAGCTAGGAATAACTTATATTGCAAACTGGGGGGGGGGGGGGGGGGTTATTTTGCTATGGAAAAAAGGCACTGAAGTACTGAACTGAGGTAAACAAGAGCACCGCCCCCCTGCTGAGCTGGCCGAGCACACTCTTACGGCCCCACGGGGTTTAACATCCTGCTTCAAGAAGCACCAGAACACGTAAAGGACTTTATTTTCCCTCCCAAAATTTGGGCAGCCACATAGCACGGCAAAGTTGACTTTGGTCAGCGGAGTATGGAGCCTTTTTATATAAAGCTGACAAGTAGAGAGTAGCAACTCCTTGGTTTTGATCAGCCAGAGTTTAAGGAAGGGTAAACCACTTCAGGCAGTGATATTTCCATTTCCTCTGTGAAACACAACACAGAAATGAAGTAACAGTAAAAGCGAAATTAAGTCAACTTATACAGAATAGTAGTGACTTTTTCTTCCTCAAAGCTGTTTGAATAACAGCAGTAAACCAGCCCAGCACTGGGTAAGAGCAGCTCAAGATGCCTCCTTCAGCTGTTCTGACCACCACAGCAGAATAAAGCCTTCCCCTCACCTCATAACAACAAAAGCCCAAGCAGACTGTGCCTCCAACACTCTGTGAAAAGCCACAGGTTACTCAAGAGACGTAACAGTTAAAAAGGTTGTTTGTAGAAGTCATTCTAATTCTTCTGGTCTTTATAAACACAAAAATGTAATGTACAGCAGTAAATACAAACATAAAGACTTTATTGAATGCTGCTCAATTTCCCAAAGATCTTTCATTACAAAAGTTTTCCACACAACTGCAATTTAAGAGATTGGAATGGTACTCTGATAAAAGATGTGAAAAATACTTGATCAAGTAAACAGACAAGACTTCTGTTGTCAACATTCCACCTGTAAGAAACGGACTGCATTTTCTTTAATTAAAACAAGGGACTATTTTTTGTCTTCCTTCTCTCCTTCCTAGAAAAAGAGTAATCCCAATTTTGGTCTGAATCTTTAGTCTATGAGATGCTAGAACTAATGCAGAAACATCCTGGACAGTCTCTAAGCATCCTGCACCAACCTGCAGGGAGTCCTTGGGCTAATAAGGAGCATCATTGATGGGCTCTGGAGGAAGCTCCATCCTCAGCTGTGGCAGGAGGAAATCTCTGAAGCAGCCCAGGACCGAGGCAGTGACAGCGGGTAGAGGCACTCACCAAGTTATAGAGGTCAGACACAAATCATCTCAATCATGTTCAAGCTCATTTTCCTTCCCTACTCTGCCTCATTCTAATGTGAGCATTACATAATTAATCTGAATCCAACCTGAATTCAAGGACAGCACCATATTGGAGTTCCTTTCAGTGCTGTAAGGGGCACATATTGAATATCTCAAGATGCTGGTAACGTACCTTGCTTTTATTTGAGAAAACACAGCACAACTAGAAGCCTTTTCTATAATCTTAACCAAAGTATGCAGCAATGTGAAAAGCACATATAAAACAAGAAAAAAAAAATTTACATAGCAAACTATACCACCTATGTGCAACACAATCAAAAATTCAAGTCATAATTCTCACCACTCCCGTAATTATTTCACTCATTAAGGATGAAAATTCAGTTCTGTGAAACGCTGGAAGTGACAGTCTATCAATAATTAGACAAATTTACAATATGCTGTGGTAATGACATCACCTAACTGCTGTATTTAAACTCAAATCTTTACATTTGCCAGAGAAAAAAATTGGCTGCTTCTCTTATACTGACGAGGTTTCTTCTGCAAATCCTTATATATTTCAAAAGGGTACAAAAAAGTATGTCTGCCGAATAGAGGTGGTCATTTCTTTTATTTGGCACTTGTACTGTGTGCGTTCAGCACGTTGTGAGTGCTGTTCTGCTTTTCAGCCATGGCCTTCTTAAGCTTTAACTCCTCTAGCTTCCTCCACAACTCTTCACGTTCCAATTCTTTCTTTTTCTCTCTGTAGGGAAGAATGAAGTGTGAATTGCAGATGTTTTTTAAATGCAGTGTGGCGGCACAGTCACTGAACAACTGTGATTTACAACTAGTATTTAATCTTCTAAATTTTTCTCCAAAGCTACTTTTAGAGGCAATTACAATTTCCTCTGTTAAAAAGCGAGCATGTAAGTGCGTAACGGTTAGTGGTAAAACCGTTAACTTTGCTCCAATAAACTCTGAGCTACTACTGTAGCGTTGGCTTTGCACAGATGACTGTAGTTCTAAGGAGACTCTTCATCACAAGCAAACAAATTAAAAGTCTGCATCTCTCCAGGAGAAAAGCACAGCTACTGAAAGGAGACCTGGCACGCAGCCTCAGCTGGCCGGGGATAATCTATGCCCTGCTTCTCTTACTCCAACAGTACAACTTAGTAGGAAGAGTATTTTCCAGCACAGCTTTCTTCACACATCACCCCCTGAAGCAGCAGAGCCAGCACCAGGCAGGTCCCTTGCAGCAGCAGCTGAGCCCTCTGCTACCACATAGGAGACAAAGCGCTCCCTGTCCTGGCAGGATGGGGAGCCAGGGCCTTCCTGCCACCTCCCTGGGCTTCAGCTCCCACTAGGCCACTGACAGACACACCTGCACAGGTGCTTTGGACTCAGGTGACACCCAGCAGCAATTAGTTCCCCCCCAGAACCCCACAGCCACAAGAGAAGTTTTGTTTCTTTTCAGCTGGTTCATTCTAGACAGGTATTCAACGTGCTCTTGGAAGAAAAATCAGTACCTTTGCCTTTCTGCTTTGTATGAGCTTGTAAGTTCATCGAAAAGTTTGCCGTTCATTTCCATCAGGGTTTTCAGCACGTTATATACCAGTGCCACAATAGTTCTGGAACAGAAGGAACACGGCCATTAGAGCTACTCGAGACAAAATTAACTTTATCAAACAAATGTTTAATTTCTTGTTTGGACTCTGAGCTGCTTATTTAAGCTAATGTAAGGTTAGCGAGTTTCTGAAACAAAATCCTTTACTATAGTTTCCTCTGAAATGTTTAAATGCTTAAAACATTTTCTGAAATGGCACATAACTTTACATTTCTGACTCTTGTAATATCACGTGATATTATAATTGGTACTCTGGCTGTCCTATAAAGCTGTTCAATTACGTCAATGTTTAATAAACTGAGTTTTAACAACAATACTGTAATATATGGGTAATGAAATATGAGAGTCTAGGAGAATAAACTTCTGGCTAATAGCTTCAAAACTGGGCAAAAGAATACAGCAGAGGAACCAGAGACACATAGTTTAACACAGCTCCTAAAAGCACTACCTGCAGCATTTCTGGGCAGTAGATAGTTTTGCTGCATGTGACTCGTTGGAGAGCTTCACTGAGAACGTCTAATGGTTTCTTGTTCCTCAGTTTCTTTAAGAAACCCAACAGCTTAAGGAATACTGGTTGTGTCTTTATGTTCATTCCAAATGCACGGTAACCCAGCCTGTTTACACACTGTCCTGTCCTGCCCTCAACCACTGCCTTTGGTGTGGTTTGAAGACAAAAGATCATTTGGGGTTTGGTTTCCTGAGAAGAAAGGCTTTATTTTGAGCGAACAGTTCAGTCCCTATTGGACAGTGAGGTGGACATAAGCACCTTTTTCTGCCCTTCAAAACCAGATTAAAACCAAAGGGCTGGACATTCTTCCTTGAACTTACTGGTCCTAGAAGTACACAGTCATCCTGCATCTCATGCTTCCTTCATAAAAAGCAACTTCTGCCTGCAGCTACGGAAAAAGGGACATCCTTCAAATCTGCTGAGGTCCCAAGCACTAGAGATATTCCAAGACTTATTTTCATTCTCAGCTGATATATCTGCAATTGGACACTCTACCTAGATAAATTCAGAGCCTCTGAAGGCTTAGAACAGGACATCCCATTTATTTTGAAGTTGTGGAAGGCTTCTGCCTACCCTGGCTTTTGCCTGTATGAACTTTACAGTCTGCAAACTGATAGCAAATCAATTCAGATTGGGGGCCACAAGCAAATTCTGCATTTTAGTATTTCAATGTAATTACTGCTTCTTTCAATCATGGTATAAAAATACTAACATTCAGCCTGTGGCATTACATAACAAAATGCAGTAGGCACTCATTTCTCATCCCTACCATCCTTTATAGTGGTAGGCAGCTGCTCTTCTCTGATAGTATCTATCCCTTTTCTTATCTCACTGGGCAGCAGTAATGAACTTATGAAGACACTCACACTTATGACACTGACACTTCTACTTATGAAGACACCGACAGGACTTGATTCATCTGAAGCAGTAAAGGACAGCAAAGCATAAGCATAGCAGAAGCTTCCCTTAGCAACTGTTTTGGTCCAAGTGGTTATTAATTTGCATTTTTAACTAATGCACAAGATCACATGAGATTACAGTATCAAGACCATGATCCGATTTCCTCGTCCTTTTTCAATTCCAGTTCTCCATCGTAACAATGCAGAACAGTGAAAACATGATACAGCTGAAAATTACATCCATTTAGGCACACAGAATCTCACTGACTTAATCCAATTTAAGTAAAAATGAAAACACATTTGCCAGCTTACAATCTGGACCTGAAACCATGGACAACTTACTTGTGGTAATACAGATAAAGGTAAATATTACATACGGATTCCAGTGTTCTTTGGAGATCTTGTATAAACTGCCAAACATAATTGGCAGAATTTTATCAATGTTCTCTTCGATCAGGCTAAGAATATATTCGTTATTCCAGAAGTACAAAGCTCTTTCTGCAACCTGAAACACAAAGTTTAGGAGTCAACAACCACACAATAAATAAAGTTAACAACAACAAATAAACAAGTTAATTTTTATATTCCTTTTTTGTTGTTTACCTGAAAATGTGAACTTGACACACACTTGGATATTTGCTTAAATAAAGGCTCTTCTATTTTTTTGAATTGTGTCGGTTCTATTACATCTAAGATTTCTTCAATTTCACCTAGAAACATTATCTGTTTGTATAAAAAGAAATACATAAAAAAGTATGAGAACGTTTTATATTGGTGCATTGTAAACAGAAGCAAACAAGATACAGATTATACATTAGTCATGAACCCTGCAAAGAACACCACATGTAATTACGGTGACACACATGGGTTTTTTTGCAGCCTCAAAGAAGTCAATCATCAGTTTCAGCTACCAGGTTACAGCTCTCGTCTTGGATTTCTTCTTTTGTGTAACTGCTCTAAACACTCCCTAGAACTGCTGCTGCAGAATGTGGGCTTGAGCAGTTAAAAAAAATACCTCTCATTTATTTCTTCAAGAACGGCTACAGAGGTTACCATTACCCGAGATCCCCAGAGTAGCTTTTGAAGTGATAAATAGTTCATTCCAGTTTTAAATTTCAACCAGCAGAACGCTAGGTAAGTGGTGCAGAAAATGTAACACCGCTCACACCAACAGGACAAGAGTGTTAAGGGACTCCACTTTTAAAGAACTACTGGTAGGATGAGATCTGGTGGCTGAAATCAAAGTCCTGATTTTTGTACTCACTTTAACTACACAGAAAAAGTCTGAAAAAATTAATTTCCCAATGCCATTTAAAGTTATTTTTATACCATGGAAGAAGAGCGTATGGATACTTTACAGATGCTTATTTGGCATCTCAATTGCTAAGTAAATTCTTCACGTTCCAGATGACTACATCCAGCCTGGTGTGTACCTACTAAAATAATTCCCCACTCAGAAAACTGTTTCTCTATACAATATCTTAATTGAAATGCAACTTTTAATATAGTTTTAAGATACTAACACCACAGTAAGAACAGAAAGACAATGCAGTTGCATTGAGTTGCGCAACAAAGATGAGCACCTCAGGAATCTCCAAGAACTGCAAGTTTTCTGCAAGATCTCTAGGACAGCACAGCAGAGGTAAAGGTGTATGAACCTGCCACAGGGTATTTTACGTTACAGCAGACACACGCAGCAAGAAACAAAACCAACCTCTTTCTGACTGCAGGTTTTTGGCCAAAATTTGAGCAGTCCTCTGATCACCTGTATTAAAAATACAACAAGTTAAAGCATAACAAGTTTCTATTACGTATTTGATAAGATTTTTTAAAAAGTACTGGTCAGCTTTTCCTCATCCAGAGGTTCAATGAAAACCGAATACAGCTAAATGTAGTTTTACTGTAAAAGAACTGCTGTCTTGTCTCGTTTAAATATTTATCTCGTTTGGGTTATCAGAATAATTTAGACTCTTATCATTTCACAAGTCTTCGACTAATCTGTTCACGTTCCGATCCCATCCCACCACACAGATGAACTGATAGGATCTTGATAACATCAAAG
The DNA here is from genome assembly GCA_013389865.1 of Piaya cayana. Taxonomy (NCBI): domain Eukaryota; kingdom Metazoa; phylum Chordata; class Aves; order Cuculiformes; family Coccyzidae; genus Piaya; species Piaya cayana. The sequence continues at coordinate 38,127 of WAAB01007596.1, read as the reverse complement.
CACAGCAAAATTAATAACTCCCCTGTAGCCTAATTTCCTAGAGTATTTTGTCTTGTACTCATACTTCAGGGAGCAACTACATAGAGGAGCCATGGCCTCCACCACTCCCTTTTTTCTTCTAGAATTTGAAACTTTAAAACTGGAAACTAGGAAAAAAAGGATGTGAACTTGGAGGCGGAATATGTTCCAGTATCTACACTGGAAACTACCTTAACACAGGATTGGGGAAAAAAAACCATGTAAGAAACTTAATTAGAAAGTACAGCCCTGAGAGGAAGGGGAGAACACACAACAAACACTGGAGGCTCACTCCCTAGAAACAAACACCTGTCAGGTGTATGAATCACAGATCACACAGGTGACAGCTTTTCACCTCAGCCCACAGAGGCTGAGCTCCCTCCCTGACCCAGTTGGCTGCTGCTGACCTGACTGCCCTGCTGCCTCCACAGCTCAGCAGAAGAGCTGGGGCAGACGGCATGAGGAGATGGGGACGAGAAATTTTGAGCTACCACATTTCACTGCAATTAGCTGATCTGGCAGCCCTTTGTGCATCAGCTTCTCCTCCACTCTCAAGGAGTGAGACCTACATGAATTCACTACGCTTGTTTCTCTAGATTCACAATGTAAAGTAGTTGATGTAAATACACTTTAAATCCAGGGCCATTTTCTGTTAATTAGCTCATAACTGCATGACTCAGTTATATACTATTGAGATTGTGTAATTTTAAAGAACAAACCCAAACATTTGCACGTATAATAGCTCATTCTGTTAATACCTTCCCCTCGCCCAGAAAAATGCAAGCTAAAACAGTTTTGACAAGCACATTCGTAAAGAAAAGCTATGAGAACCTACTACCCACCCCGACGGGAGCATGAATTCACTGGTCTCAAAAGCATAAAATTAAATGAGCTGGAAGAGTCCAGTTTCTAGCAGTTGTTATTGTCAGTGTTCACTATAGTTCGCTACATAGATTTGTATTCTCAGCATGATAAATAAATAAATAACATGTTCCAGTATCAAGATACCTACTCCTTGCTCCTCAGAGAATCAGTTTCCAGCTTGATTATGCCTTCCTATTAAAAGCCAGTACGTGCAAATTTACAAAGATTTCATTCAAACAAATATTCAACAGCAGATCTGAAATCCTGATGCTCTTGTTACACAAAGCACCTAAAATAAATATTCCTCTCTGAGCTACAAAACTCCCATAAAATGATTAACAACAGTAGGCACCTGCTAGAAAACTTGTTTTACATACAATGACTGCATGTTTAGCCTGATTTCTTCAAGGCAAAGGCCACTGCACTTAGCAGGGTTAGGTAACCAACTCTTGTCAGCTCTACAAACATCAGGGCTGACCTAAGGCAGACTACCAGAGTTAAAAGAGCTCAGATTGAACGTCCTCTAAGTTGACCCTGAGTGACAATTCCTGTCAGAAAAATAACAGTAAGATACTTGTGAAGACAGTCTTCTGATGGAGTTCTTAAAATATTACTTAACCTAAAGCAAAAAAAAATAAATTCCAATTGCTATGTCATCAGTTGCCCCAAATTTTAGCATTTGCTTTAGAAGCATTTTGGAAAGTTTCTTAAAGCTTAATTTCCTATCACGTTATTAAGTTCCACACCTTTATCGAGCTAATTTTACTATATGCTAAGAGTACTGACCCAAGCAAGTACAAATAGCGACTGTTTTTGTATCTTCTCCATCCTGAACTCATCTTTAAGAAGTGACTCAAACTGTGTACTACGATCCAAATGAAAACTCAGAATTGTAGTAGGGCCCCTCCTGCTTCAAGAAGCCCTGCCTTATTACTTCAGAGTTTGGGTTTGGATCCTGCATCACAGTTCTGTAAATTCACATCAGGAAGTTCTGACTTTGCCATGTTGTCACTTCATTCAATTTTGCAGGTTTTTATGCAATACTAAACATTTTCTGCTCATATGTCAACCTGAACTGTCAAAATGCCTGGACTGTTTTACTGCTTGGCTTAAGGAACAAGGCTTATGCAATTCCTTTCTCCTCGTCCTATCCAAAAAATAAGCTTATTGACCAGTGTAGCTGGCAATGCTGCTGTACAGTGGGAAGGAAGATGCTTCAAGCAGACAAGGCAAATTTATAGACAGTCAGGTCTACCACCTTCTTCCACCTACAGAATAACCTGTCTTCTGATGCAGAATCTCAATACTTAAGAGGCTGTGCAGAAAACTTCTACTGAGAGACTGGTGAAGATCTATATTGTTTCCACAAAACTCTATCTTTTTAGGTTTCCTCCAAGTTCTACACTTTTTCCTGTCAAAAGAAGCGATGAGGTATTTAAATATCAACAAACCCCTAACAGAAAGATCGTCCAGCTAAAACCAGTTGCTGTTCTAGCTGGTCTGACATCAGTCTGTGTCTCTGTGAGCTGCTGCACTGCCCCGAGCCTGCGTTCTTCTTTATGGGCATTGCCAAAGCCCTCACGCAACCACTGCAAACCCCTTTTTAGCTGAGCCGTCAATATGTATCACGGAAGATGCAGTCTGGCAAAAGCCACTGATGCCTGAAGCACCTGTATTACAACTGCAAGAGGCATCCCAGTAACTGAAGAGACAGAACAGAAACACCACATTTGGAATTTCAGAGTTCTTTCCATCTAAATAAAGCACTGTTATTCTTTCCATTTTTTATTTTGGGATTGTTTATTCCCTGAAATACTTCAGCTTTATGCAGTGCCTAGGAACAAGCCATCGGCACAGTTCTTATCAGCAGGGAATATAGTTGATAGTTTCTCATAAGGTAATTTGCATGACATCAAGAGTTCAAACTTTTAATTAAATTTGTGCTCTATCTTGGCCATAGGTCAGAGAGAAATGCACTTTCAAATCCAGAATTTTCTTAACAGCTGTCCTAGATGTATTTATTTATTTATTAAAAACCTGCCTATGGACCATTAATCAAGATAGCACAGATATCACTGCTAGCTATACAATTCCAACAAGTTACAATGAAATGTTTAGTTGAAATTATAACCAGAAACATTCAACTGAAAACCACTTACATGCTCTGTTAAAGTTGTATCTTTTTCCAGGAACTGTACAACACAATAGGCGAGCTAGAATATAAGTCATGAGATTATTTAGGTTAAACAGACACTGTTTAGACATGGAAGCATAATGAACTATCACAACTTATAATGGAGGCACTTCAGATTGGGAGAGAGCGAGAAGGGCAACCCAGAACATCCCTACAGAGCCATTTTAAATTCTTCAAATTAAACAAAACCGCAATTAAAGCAGCAAGATATACAGATCTGCTCTCTCTAACAAAAACTTCCTGCATACCAAAAAATTGTGGTTTTTTCATCTGAGAAAAAAATGACTTTTAAGCTTGACAGGTATTTCCCCCTAACTCAGACCCAGTATTCAGACAGATTTTTCTCAACATCAGTTCCTGTATCAACATTACAAAACCATCATTTTCAAACATCTATATTGAAGTAGAAGAGGTGATACTTTCAGTCAAAAAACCCCTACGTTTAAAACCAGGTTTGACTGAGCACACATTGTGCAAATATAAGATATGCACAGCATGTAACATTCAGTGATAAGATTACATTTTAATCATTAATTAAAAGAATTTCAATATATTACATTGCCACAAGAGATCAGGCAGCATCTGTCCAGCTGAGTATCCTGTTCCCAGCAATGGCTAACAACAAATGTCTGTGCAAGAGCATACGAAGCAGGGAAGAGCTGGCCTCTTCTCCTGAGTGACAGGGGACAGGACAAGGGGGAATGGTTTCAAGTTCCGCCAGGGGAGGTTCAGGCTAGACATCAGAAAAAAATTTTTCACAGAAAGGATCATTGGGCACTGGAACAGGCTGCCCCGGGAGGCGGTTAAGTCACCTTCCCTGGAGGTGTTTAAAAAAGAGGTGGATGAGGTGCTAAGGGCATGGTTTAGTGTTTGATAGGAATGGTTGGACTCAGTAATCCAGTGGGTCTCTTCCAACCTGGTGATTCTATGATTCTAATACTAGATTCCATTAAGACTGATTCTAAGGAGTCACGGTACTTTTCCAACTCACAATATAAAGCAAAGACAAAAACTATTTACATGCATATTTCAATACTCAGGAGGCTTGAATTCAAGCCTTACCTTTCCATTTTTGAAAAAAATATATCTGTTATCCCAAAGCAGACAATTACAATACTGTAATTACAACCTAGTTTATTTTTTTCTTACCCTGAAGTTAAGGATATGAATGTGTATGTTCAAAAAAAGGATAGACGTCACACATTAATCACCTATAATCCCATTATATATTTACTGTACAGTAATGCTTTATTGTTTAAAGAAACAAAGATCCAGACTTAATTCAGCTTTAAGCCTTTAACTTTTAAGTGTAGGCTAAACTTGTATCGTAGCAACAAAGCAACCAGGCTACTCCTGGCTGCAAAACAGATTTAATGCTGGTTTACACCTAATATGAAACCAGAAACACAGTGCTGAAACCGCACGTGCCACTAGCAGTTCATAAAGGGACAGAGGAGCAGCCTCATCAGCAAACCAGATACTACTTTCAGGTACACAGTATAGCTGAGGTAACAGGACCCTTTCTGGTACTGATGAATCAGATCAAACATATTGTAGATAAAAGGACAGCTTGCTGGGCTGATTGGTCTGTGAGAACACCTTTGCCAAGCGACCGGTCCTTTTCACAGTACTGACTCATTACATGGAACAGCCTATTGCAGAGCAATAAACCCCAAAGACAAGTGATTTAATTAAATTAAAACTTCATATGAGAACTAGGGATTAACTGAGCTCTTGACTTGATCCTGTTTGTAGGCCATGTAGTCACAATGATTTCACTTTAATTAGAAACTCATTTCCTTGTATCTTTAGTTTATAAGGAGCTGTATTAGTGAGCTGACTAAGTTAGCAAAGCAAGTTTTTAATTAGTTTCAATTAACCACAGCAGAATTACTTGCAAATCTGCATCAAATGTATTCAATACTCAAGTGCCATATGCCTGGAAAGGATATATATTATTCTTCAAATAAAACCCTGAACATGTGTACAAAGTATAAGAATGGAAATCAAATGAAGAACTGAAACATTCTGACAGCATGTCATGGATCTACATAATTTCTAGCTGCTCCAGAGAGCTACTATACATTTCTGCCATTTATATTCAACATTCTCCTCCGCTCCCTGTCACCGGAGTGGTTTTAAAAATAAAAAAGGACTTCTGAAGTAAGTACCTGGCCATACTCAAGGTTCCTTTACACACAGCATTTAAGTTACATAAAGGAAGTGATAACAGAACGACATCCTACGATTAAACGACGGTTAAGTGTAACAAGACTAGCTAACTAAAAAGCTTCCCACTCTAGCTGACGTGACTTTGTGGTGTTGTTATATTCTTTCACTTTTATACATGCTAAATATTATCCAAAATTTGGCATTTAGACACAAGATCTGTAAGGTGCTGTTAAAAAAAGTGACTAAAACTTGCAATATTTTGGAAAATTGACATTATAACACATACTCCTTTACATTTCATTAGTTTCAAATATAATTGAAAAAAAAGCCCCACTGTTCTTAAAAATAGGCAAAAGCTTACCTGCGCATGAAACAAAGCTAATCCCTTTGCAGTATGCATGGGAATCAGAACTTTCATAAGGAACTGTTTGTGTTCTGCTTTCAGCGGCAGTGCAAAACCATTGATAATACTGAAAACATGAATAAGCAGGATTCATTTTATTAAAAAAAATACTATTTTCCTAGCAATTCAAGAATTTCTGTAAACTCAAGAGACACCCCACTCCTGATTCAATTTCTACACCTGATTATTTTGAAGCCATAAAATAGCTCTACATTCATATGCACAAACTTTAAAGTGCTGCTATCATGCAAGTTTAGGCTCTTGGTAAGAACACAACACAACAAAAGTAGAAGTTAAATATTCATTAGATGAGCTGAGTTCATTTTATTGTGACCTCCATTAAGCAAAATCATCAACAGTAAATCTTGCTGTCTATTTGTAAAGCTTCAAGAGATGCTTCAGGAGGCTGATCCATTCCACACATTAACGCCTTCCAGAGGAAAAAAAATAGCATAAAATTTTGACTTGTGTTAACAGTGCAGTTTAAATATGTTTTGAGACTGTTGAACAACCTTTCCCTCCAAAAACAAAGTTAAGAAGTTGTCTCATTGACTCAGTAATCTTATTTTTAAGAGCCGATGAGTTGTAGAACAGATAAGACTCCTTCAGGAAGAGGCTGGGGGTGCATGTCGTGTCTGTCCCCATATCATCCCTGTATTTTAGATAAATCTAAGGAAAAAAACCCAACTCTATCTCTTTCAGCTGGTTTTCATAAACGTTTGTTCCACAATAGTTTCACCATGTTTGGATTTTCTGTTAGAGGGGTAATATCTACAAAATCTTCTAATGAGAAATACATGTCATAGTTTTGGAAAAACAGTAAAATACTATCACAAAACCCTTCAGAGTTTAAAATAGGTGAAACAATGTCAAAAAGGTAACTAAAAAACTCTTGCACTTACAAGGCTTTCCTGAATAAAATTTAAAGAAAATCAGACTGGTGAAGATTAAAGCATTTCATTCAGCACAAGGGCAAAAGTTAGCATTCATTTTCTGAATCAAAGAACAATTCGTCTATCAGATATATGATAAACAAGGACCCTTGAGAAACTTTTTGCCAGTCATCTTTAAAACTTGCACCAAAAAAGAGTAATTTACACCCGATTCTCTAATTTGATATTTGCATGGTAACCCACACAGTATTAGTCTATTATCAGTTACTGCACTTCATCACTCATTACTGTAACAATTCTAATTCCCCTTTCCATTCCCAAAGCAAGAGAGCTGAAGCAAGCACCCACAACAACATTTTGTATGTTTTCTGTGTCAGATCAAACTTACCTTCCTAATATCTCAAGAAGTTCAGCAACACCATTAAAGTGCTCCGTTTCATATATAAACCTGTTATGAAAAAAGACAACCATCAAAAATCAAAAGAGGAGCAGACATTCCAGAAAAATAAGCTTTAATAAGCTTCAAATATTTGAAAACCAGATCACAGACCAAAACCTGGTCTTTCATTTCAAGAATAAATCACTGCAGACCCAGACTACAAAAAGATGAAATATTCCTCAGTTTAGTCACACACACACACACATACACAGCATACCTGAGGAAAATGTTGTTAATCTGTTTCCTAATGAATGCTCTTAAACCAAGGAATTTTCCATAAATTCGATGAAGAACTGTCTTTAAGAACTCACGTTCTCGTGGGTCTTCACTATCAAAGAGCTCCAGCAACTTGAAAAATTAAATTGAAACTTATTACTTTTCAAAGAGTTAAGTTTTGTTATTTTACATTGATTTGAGTTTTATCTTTCATTTACATGTCTACATTAGGAAATTAGACTTTTAATAAAGCTGGTTATTTTTTAAAAAAAATAAACCCAGGAGCTTCCTTCTCTTCAGAAGTCTGTATGCAAGAGACAAAGCCATTCCCAACAACTGTTACACTACCAAAATAAAAACAAAATTGTAAGAAAGATTATCACACCTCAAGTAAGCAGTCTACTCTGGGTCTTTAGGAAATCAGAGTTAATCAAATCTGTGTCAGATATTTACAATTTCTTAATTGCTATTCCTCATCTCAAAAAGCTACGTGCGTCTTGAAGGTTAAGCAAAAGTATAATTCTTTGCAGAACCATTTTGCAGCATAATTAGATAAGACTCTTGTGCATTTCCTCAAGGGAAGATGAGGGGGAGATGCATTTAACAGAATGATAATGCATTAAAAATGAGCCATGGGGGGAAAAAACCCCAAATCCCTGACAGACAGACGTTGGTTCATTTCTGTCCAAAACTACTACCAGTATTTCCCTGCTCCCCCACCCTCTTTTTTTGTAAACCCAACTTTCACACACACCCATTCCCATTTTCCTCTTACATATTCTGGATGATGAACTTGTTTGGGTTTGTTCCTACACAAGAAATTTCACAATTAATGATTTAATATGAGGGGGTGGTCATAAAGTAAGCATAAGATATGTAATTATCAACTGATTCTCTATTAATACAGACTAAATGCTGCAAATAAGCTAGCAAAATTTTCACACATTTTTTTCTTGTAGAAAGTTTTGCAAGGATGCAGAAAAGACCGTACTCACGTGAAGACATCAAATATCCCATTTCAAACCGTTATTTTAGTTATTTATGTAAGAGCATATTCAAAAATGCTAACTGTGCTAAACGAGTTAGTAACTTAGCTCAAATACTGACTAATCTGTTCAGTCCAGGTCTGGGAGCTTGGGTATCTCTACACCAAGCACACCATATGGGACTGGAAACAGCTGTTTGGGAGCTTTGTTCCAGCCCATTTAATTTTTATATTTAGAAAGAATTTCTCAGGGTCATTACTCCACTTTTCCGTGTACAGCTAGCTGTTTGTTCACTGCATTGTCTGTCTTGTACTCTAGAGAAAGATCAAGTGAAATGTCAGGAACTGAAACACTGCAACACGGCTCTTAACAACCACAGGTCAATTATAAATTGTATCCCCACAGTCAACAGCTGAGGAGCAGCTCAAAGCCCAAATTTTTGGGGGAAGTCAAATAAAACAAGAAGGAAACACCTATTAAAAAGAACAGTAAAACCAAACAAGTGGAAATTAAACACAACCTCTGGAGGTGGGGAGGGAAAGCGTCCATCTGTGTTTTGACTTTTCCCTGCTGTACTGCGATAGCTTGCCAGCACTCACTCTTCAGACACTGCAGTTGTCCTTGACAAACAAGTATTTTGACGTGGTAAAAAAATCTCCACTGACTTAACCTTGGACAAAAATTTTTACGGTATTCTACAGCCTCATTCCTTGATAAGTTATTATGTAATATGAAACCTCACTTCACTTTCTCATAGTTACTTTCCATGGTGTAGCGTGATTTACTATGTACTTTCTAAATTGATTCTACTTCTGTGATTAACACATGATAGTAAAGAGAATGACACTCTTTAGTCACAAGTTAGCAGATGTTGGAATGCTTTTCACGTACAATAAGTACATGAATTCTTTACAGGAAAAAAAGTTTGCTGTAAGCATTGCTATATGTATGAAAAAATAAACACAAAAATTTAATTAGCACATTGCTGATATGACTGGCACTAAGTTACAAATCATTAAAAACAAAACATCTATTTACAAATTACAATTATCTTGCATCACAAAGCACTGAGGTAGGTACCTGGAAAGAAAGTGTTCCTGAAGTTACTAATTATGTATAGCCTGTGTGGTATGATGTGCTATTTATTCAGTGTTAGGCAGAAACAACTTTTGAAACAACTAAGATTTAACCCTGTGTTAACATGCAAGCTTTACTATCTCTTTAGCTGTGCAGTCGCCTGTTAAGTTAAGCTTCAAGGTGATCTTTAAATCTGCAGTAGGAAAACTCTCTACTTACCTGCTGTACAAATTTCTGGTCAATATATCGCTTGGCAATGCTAGGCTGAAAATCTGGGCTCTCCAAAAACCTCAGGAAAAATTCATACACCAGCTGTAAACATTGAAACGAAAATGTCGAAGTTAGTAAGTAAACCATGAGACAGATCTGGGCCCTGCCACTGCTACAGAGTCAGGGGGACTATTCACATACTTAAAAGGTACAAAAGGAAATCAAAGCCTAATATATCATTGCTTAATCACAGCCTTGACCAGAATTTACTGAATTACAGTAAGTATAGAGAACACTAATTCCCAGAATCGTCAAAGCTTAATAAATAATATACTGAAAATACTGGACAAAAATCCCCAAGTTCTAAGTGCTACATATTTTCACAGATGAAGTTACCGCAACACCCAGGGTAAAATTAAGGGTTCTAACATCACATAATTCCCTAAAAAGATAAAGAAAAAAAATCTGGTAAGTGTTCCTGAAATTTGGTTTCAACTGCAAACTCCAAAAGTGAATAGTCCCATTAAAAAAAGCTGAATGAATTCACAAACTTAACATTTCTATAAAGCCATCTATGTCATGAACACTCAATTAAAAGAATAGGATCCCCTAGAGACCGATCTTCAACATCCTTTATATTTCGTAGTTTATTATTTCTGCTGAGTTCTACTCCCTGTTCTCCATGATCCTACAATACCCACAAATAGAAAAACATGTCTCTCTCCCTGGGAGAGGCATGAAGAAGCCAGAGCACAAGTCCCATATTTTGGGGTTCATCAGAAGTTCAAGACAAAATACTTTATGATGGCAGATTTATAAAGATACACATCAGGCAATTCTCAATCGAGATAGAATTGAGAGATAAGATGCCTTTAGGTATATTCAAGGCTGATTATGTTCTCAACACCTATTTCTGAACTCCATTTTAGTTAAAAAGCTGATTAGTAATAAAATGCAATTTAGATACATAAAGACATCATGGACTCGACTTCTAAATAAAACCCCTCATAAAGTTGAAATACATTGTTGTACAACCACAGCTGTTACCACCAAAAGTACTTATTAAGCTGAGAGCCAACACCTGAGTAATACATAATTGTGATTACGAAGTTCACTTGAGAGAAGTGGTTGACAATGAGTCCTTTCTATCTAGAACACTGGACATGACAGTAACTCATGCATAGCCTCAAGGAGGATATGCTCATTCGGCAAAGCAGAAGCTCAGAAACACAAGCTTCCCTTCACACTCTCTTCCCCTCTGACAGACTGCAATAAGAGCTTTTCATATCAGCAATTTAGTGTACACAAATGTCGTGTAACAGAACTGTATTAAAATCCAAACTTCCCCGTACAGCCTTAATTTCTCCACTTGTGCTTAAACACAACAGCCCACAGCTGCACAATAGACAACATAGGACAGAGTTTTTAAAAGCTTGGTAATAAATGATCCAATGATATGGTTTTAAATATTGCCATACTCCAATCTTCTTACAAACACTTTCAATTCCAGAAACATAATTGTTCTTAAAAAGCTCTCAAAACCCCCAAAATTTAGTGTACAAAAATCCAGTCTGAGCTGCATTGCAGGGAAGTTTTCAGCACTGAAGGAATAGTTATGCAATTCTGATGCTTACAGAATTGTCTGGCTTCCTGATAATCAGTTCCTCTGCTCTTAGAATATGTGCAGCTGGTAGAAGGTTTCAAATAACTTTGGAAATCCAGGAAAGCCTTGGGAAATCCATAAAGCTTTATCTGAGGCATTTCAAGAAGCAAGCTACAATGGTCATTTCTGGATAGTCAATCTCCCTCTTCTCCCTTATGCTAATATTTGCAAACTTATAGAAGTATAACAACAACTTTCAATTATGGTGACAAGAATGGATTCTAGCCATCCCAAGTACTGACTGCTCCTACCTAAGGAAAAAACAACCCCCCCCAGACAAAACAAACAAAAAAAAAAGAGAGAGAGAGAGAACTCCTCAAGCTTCAAAATACATGCTGACTTCACTTCCAATGTGTTTGAATTAGATTGGCTGCTACACACCATCTTGAGTATAGCTTTAATGCAATGCCTTTCAACTATCTTTCATTTTATTGAAGGTCTAGTCTTTTGTTGTGACTACACACACTGGCAACTTACTATGCCATTATTTATCAGGTTATTTTGAAGAGAAATGCCAACAAGTTCAACCAGAGAAGAGCAGAGGTCCAGATTTTTTAATTTTCCCTTTTAGAACACTGGCTACCTGACTACCAGAAGAGGATAGAACTCTGAATTTGTTTGTAACTGAGCAACCTCAAACCACAGCCAGCAAAACATTGTCCCCCAAGCTGTTCTTTAGATTATACCAAATGTAATAATGGTATCTGATACAGAGGGTAACACTTCCACCAGCTTTGCGCTCCTCTGGAGGGCAGTTAGTAAGTTATCAAACTCAGCCTTCTACCATCCAGTAGCATGTGAACAATAAAGGAAAGGAGAGGAACACAGACACCGCTTCCACTGTGCTACAAGCAAGCTATTCCAAGGACAGGATGAACAACTGAAGCACTAGAAGGAAACCCACAATCAATAATCAGATGGCCTGGCCAAAACTCATTTAGAAAAGGACAAAGGAAAAAGCTGAAAATAAAATTTCAAATAATACCACAGGCTAGGAACTTCTTTCATTTTATCTTAGAGAAGCCTAAAGCACATGTGAACTGATCACAGAAACCAAAAGTCATCTTATAGAAAACAAACCATAATTTACTCATGACCTAAAGTGAACTGAGCAAACATTTACAAATTTTATCCCCAAGGGACAGGGGCATTTTGAAGTCAGATGACACTGCTACTGACTAGGAGACATTCGCATAGCCCTTGCACCCTGCCACATCTCTAAAATCAAGCCTCTTATCTGATTCAGTTATAGCCATTTCTCCATTAGAATCAGCAGTGAATCATTACCACACCTTTTAACCCGCAGTTATTTTTTTGATAACTTGTTTCTTACTTGGTTTAAATCTCAAATACCATTCTGAACAAGTATCCTTTATAGACAATACTAAGGTTTTAAGTAAAAGCAATCACTGATACTTTACAACTGTAATATTACAGGGGCAGGGTAGCATTTTAACTCTTTTAGTAAAGGGGGGAGAGCAGTAAGCAGATGTGCAGTAGCTATTGATTACTCACTACTAGAATTTGCTATGTAACTATTATATAACAGATACTACTACTTATTTAAATTCAGTAATGAACTTGGATGATCACAAGTTGTTTTTTTCAACTTTTAACAGTTAATTGAAAAAAACCCAAATCACTGATATTCAGCAGTATTTCAAGCCAATCATGTGGCTGACACCACAATGCCATAGTAGTCACGAGATTGGCACAGAAGTGCAACAATAGAATAACTAACCAACTGTTACCAAACAACGCCTATATTGTAAAGTTTTTGCATGGAGGGAGGAAAGAGGCTGGGAAAAATAAGACGACGTCAGTTTCTTGCTCAAAAAACAAATAAAGGCTACTGCTTCATTTTTTGTTACCGTCACAAGAAACCAAACTGTTAGCATCCACTTATATTGTAACCACACAAATAAGTTGCTCACGGGCAAAATACCAAGCCTCTTAAGAGCATAATGACTTAAAATATCAAATATTTTTAAGACACACACACGCCACACTTCAGCAGTGCAATAATTCCATTTAAAAAAAAGAGTATCCGAGCAATCTAGAAGACTTAGATTCCGCCATATTTATTCATGTTGCAAAAAACCCCCCACATCTTCTTACCTTCCAAGTATAGAAACTGAACTGTATTATAAAACTAATTTTGACATTCTTACCAAAGGCACAAAATGATTCAAGTATCCATTCACAGCTACTGCCTTACAAGAGGGCTTGAAAATAAAGAAATCACATACCTGTATGTGAGGCCATGAGGCTTCAAGAGTTGGTTCATCTTCTTCTGGATCAAAATCTGGGTTATCACTAGGTGGAAGTGTTCTGAAAATATTAGAACTAATCTGCAAGAAAAAAAATAATTGTATCAATTTTTATGCTTCCACAGACCACACTCAGCAAGGTACTGCTCTTAGCCTGAACTTACACAAAACGAAACAGCTTTAAAAAATAATAGTACAATAAATTACTTTTATCCTTTATTTTTTCAAAACTACTAAACTGTAGTTAAATAGCTAAAATTCTGAAACAGACTGATGAAAATAATAAGAAAGTCATTTTTTATTCAGTTGTTTTACAAGTTTGTAGCTAGGCATGGTCATATTTAAAATTCTTCTTTGAAACCTTGGAAGTTGAAAGAAAATTTCAGTTTCCCCTTCTAAAGACCAATTTTTACCTATATGACACCGAGAACCGAGATTTTTACCTAAGGCATCAAACACTTTGACTATGATTTAAACAGAGCTCTCTTCAGATGTAGAGCAGACAATCCCAAAAACATATCTAAGTTTAAAGTTCTCCACTTAATTTCAAGACATTTTTCACTTTCAAGTAACAACTGAAGGACTGTTTACAATCTTTATCCTTCCCTAATTTCAAGATGTCTCAAGGTTTTGGAAAGTTAGAGATAAACCACAAGACTTTTTCATTTAACACAGAGTCACCTTGAAAAAATCTAAGAAAACAGCTACCAAGTTACTTGAAGTATGATCTAGTCATATCAAATCAATTTCAAAAGGGCAAATTTGAAAAGGTTTCATCAGGGATTTTTTGAAGTATAAAGAAGTCTGGATAGGAGGCCAATCTCTCAGATGTCAAAAGAAAAATAAATGTCATCTCTTCTGCCAGATGTAACATACTGGATTTTAAATCTTTAAAATAAACAAAAGAGAACATGAAGTTAATTTTGTTTCTGCATTTCCTAATTTTTTTTTTCAGGAACATATTTATCCCAACTGTTTTCATCACCTTTCAGACTCTTTAGTCCTTTTTATCAAATTTGTTTCAAATAGCTGCCAACCACCCAAGACTACCAAATACAAAAGAAAGAATGTTAGTAAGTCTGCAGCAAAGGCTACTGCACAGCTTCCATGGAGTCTCCAAGGTGCCTGAAGAATCCCGCAAAGCGACTTTAAAAGATCCTGAACTCACACAGCTGGCTCTGCATAGAAGAATCAGCTGCCTGATGTAAGATGCCTGCCTTGCCTGGTGCAAGATATAAATGTATTGCATAAACTGGCTTTTCATTTCCTCTTACGCACTTCACTCTCCCTGTCCTGTCACTGTCTCCCGTTGGTAGGTGGCAAAGCTGCAGATGCTGCTGCTCTAGAGTAGAAGGGCAATGTTGATCTGTATGGATGGGCACTACAGCAGTCTCCTAGTTTACCACACATCAGAAAGCCACCCCAAACCAGTACAGCTGTCCTTTAATGCTGTAAACACAGGGGAGAACCAGAGAGACTGGCTGTGGGGAGAGGAGGAGGAAACTGGAGTCTGAGAGAACACAAAGTTTAATCAAGTCCAAACATCTAGACTACAGTCTTGGTTCCATTATTTGACACTGCCTGCTCCTATTAGGTACTAAACAAAAACACCCATCAGTCCTCTACAGAGACTTCCCTACCTCTCCCTGCAAGTCTTCTGGTAATGTCTCTCAACAATGCATTGTTGCATTTCTAGATGCACCTTGCTGAACTGAACGAGTCAACCATTTAGGACAGAGCCTCAGAGTACAGAATGCACAAGTTTAAAGTACAAAACAAAGGTTCTAACAACTGAATGCACTTCTATAACAGAAATAAAATGGCAAGCCTCTTGGCCGGATCCCTGGAAAACTTATTTCAGGATTTTCAGAATATTCAGTACTTCTACTGGCATTACCGGTCTCCTGAGACCACATGAAACTTAGGCTAGTACATAAAAATGGCACAGTTTGTTCTGTCTCCCTAAACAGCTGGATCATTTACTTCATTATGTTTGAAATCCTTCTGCTTCCCATCTCATTTGATTCTCCCTAATGCCTTGCTAACGGTATTGATCAAAAATGTGGTTTGGGTTAACCCGCTTCCCATTGCTTTTCTGTGGTTAAATTCTTCTTTACATCATCTCATGTTATTTAAAACATCCCTTCTCCTTCGTAAGTGAGGTCTTTGCCCAAAACTGCGATTTGAGAAATACAACCCTTAAAAGGCTTTTACAGCTAGATAGATTTCTAGAAAAACATATAATTCACTCTCTAAATTAAAGTTCAGAAAGTTTTGTGACAGCAATGTCTGAAAATGAGCCAGTTAAAGTATTAAGATACAGCAATTATATTTTATTAAAACAAGAAAAAAATGACAGAAAAAAACAATCCCTTGTTGTTTGTGTGCATCCCAAAAAGCAAAGCATTTGGAGAGATATTAGATTCAATCCCAATTTCATGCAGACAGGGTCATCTAATGAATGTTGTTGAAATTCTGAATTCAGTGCTTGCACAAGCTGCCAGAACAACCTCATTTACACTGAATTTTTATATGCTGGGGAAGAGTCTGGAAGACACATGGAAATGGAGGAGTAAACTCTACTGGAGGGAGATTTCTGTTATGCTCCCAAACCTGATAAAAGCTAGAGCTTTCTGACTTCAAAGGAAGTTATAAAACTTAAAGTATTCACAATGCGCAACCCTAATTTGCTGTTAGCTTCCGGGTACTTTCAATTGAGAATTTCCAAACAGAAAAGACATGAATTTTAGATTACCTAGAAAGGAGGTGCACAGACCATTGTACTACCCCTTCACAACTATTTGTAAGCAAAACTACCTCAGTTCATAACGTAACAGCTTTGGCAAAGGAATTATAGGAAAATCAGGTTGCCTGAGACACCAAAAATATCACCTATGGTGTATGTCCTGCACACCTGCTTAAATAAAAAATTGTGGGGTTTTGTTTGTTGGGTTTTGGTTTTTTTTTTTTCAATGATTGGACATGAAAGGAAGGAATGCTAGAAGACCTCCTCACCTGCACAGACCTTCCTATGGTGAGGAACAACACTTTTTTCCTCTTGGTACCTACAAGGAATTCTTGACTTTGCCTCCCCAAGACTTGGGCAGTTTCAAGGAAACTGGGCTGCTTCCTCTAAAAGCTGGAGGAAAGCTGTCCCAGGCCTAGGGAAAGACAAGGGTTATTGGAAAGGAATTGGCTCTTCTTCTGCCACTGCTGCCACTCTGGCATTTTTCAGGGAATTTCTGTAGCCCATTCATCCTTTACTACCAGGCAGATGATAGTTGGGTTAGTCAAGAATGATTTCTACTTTTTTTGTTTCAAATATACTATCCTTCAAACTCTGCAAAAATTTCTTTTAATACAGTAACACTGAACAGTCTAAAAAAATGTTAAGACTACCTTATTAATCGCATAGAAGTTTTGGTACAAAGGCTGGCTGTAAGCCTGACACACGTGTTGTTTGGAGAGAGAGACCCATCCAGAGTTCTTTCTGAAAGCTGGTACTTTGCCCTAATTCACAGCAAAGACCTTTGCTGCTGCCAGTTGCCAAGGAGACTAGAAATACTATTCAGGCTTGGAGAGACCTTTTGTCTCAAGCTCTGAAACAGTTCTCACTGAGCATTTAAGGCCTTCTTCATTTTCTATCATTTTAGGGAAGAAAAGGAGATGGAAATTTGTTATGGAAAGAAAAAACATGCACCCACAGAGCCCAATCATTTGCACAACAACAATAACCTCAAAAGAATAACTTAACATCAACTTATCTCCAAGAAAAGAAAACAACTATAACATAAAAGAAAATCTTCCCTTCAATAAGTACGATAGGCTAGTTAGTACACTCTTAGTACATTCTTTCTTCTAGCAAGAGGCTGTAGAGGGTACACAGTAAGAAAATACTGCAAGGATTCAGGTTTGGTGCAAAAAAAGCCAAAGAAGAGGCCAACATACTCAGTCCTTTATTTTCTTGCATAAAAACATTTAGGATGGAATAACAAGTCCTTTAGAAAACAAAACTATACAAAAAACCCACAGCATCCTAGATCTTTTGTAAAACCTATTAAGCATCTAGTCAAACAGCCAAAATGATTAAAAGGGTTTCAATAATCCTAGCACTTCAAGTGTAGTTACAAAATTTCTACACTTATTTATATTAAAGATGTGATCTTCCATACCAGCTGGTCATAGAAAAAAAGAAAAAAAACCCACACCAAACAAAAAAAACCCCCAAACCTTAAAAAAGAAAAATAGCTTGTATTGTATAGAAAACTACCAAGCTCCTAAGCCATATGTTTGAACGGGTCTGTTTATGTTCCAAATACCTAGTTTGGAAGTCACTGTGCCTATGTAAACTTCACCAAGGGTTAGAGAACCATTAGACTAAATGCGCAGGCACTAAACACATTCTTTTTATATTTCAAATTTCAGCTTATTGTCAAACGTCCTTCAGTTGTGTTCCCTGTGCATGGACTATGGGCATACCCTCAAACATTGCTTACATAGCATTTGAAAATGCATATTAAAAAAACTGGGAAAGTCAGCAGATAATGACCACAAAGATTTTGCTGCTTATCCAACAAGCCATTTGTAGAAATTGCACAGTACAAGTCATCCCATGGTTTACAACTCAAGCAAACCACCTAGACTACACTACTACACAGCTCTCCAAGGCCAAAACAGTAGCAAAGCAGCCATATAAAATATTTACAAAGCAGAATTGCTTTCTTACACCGATAAACCTTTCTGTTGACACTAGTACCTGCAAGGATCTTTACCACAAAACTTTAATCTGTCACTCCACTGCCATCCTTTAAGACAGGCAGTACCAAAATACTGCCATTTTCTGAATTGGAACAACTTCAAAGCCTACCCAGACTGCAAGCACCTGCAATATACCAGTTTTTTCATCTTAATTAACCTGAATGCACCAGATTTCAGCTGACAATTAAAACTTAGAAGCTGTTTGGTTCTACAAGCCTTACTGAGGATTCTTGTAAGCCAAGTTATCAATAACAAATTATATTATATAAGCAATTCTGAGTTAGATGCCATCAGTTGTAAACTGATTAGTTTAAGCTATTTATTAAAATTCAAACTGTAACAAAAACATTCCACTTACCATTTTCACTATGTCAGCATAAGCTGATTCAACAATAACTCCACGATTTGTTGAAACGTATTCAACCAGTTCATTCAGTGTTGCTCTCTTAATTTCTTTGCTTTTCAGGTCTGAAACAGAGTCCATGAAGTCAAAGAGCACACAACACTGTTGCAATTTCTGACAAAAAAGATTTTGCTGTTCATTGAAGGTTGCATCTATAAAAGGAAAAAAAAATCCAAAACAAAACAATACTTCAGTCTGTAGAAGTAAACTCAGGCTTTCTAATTCTATTTTGTTGATTAAATTTCCATAGCTGTCAGAGCTTTTATTATGGGGAATACTAAGCTCTATAGTCAGCAAATTAATAAACAGTATTGTCACAGTAACGGTTTAAGTATGCTAGAATGGAAGAACCATCATTCACAACTTGTGTTTCGTACAAGAAATAATGGATAAGCACACAGCAGTGACTACATTTACAGAAAACAAGTTTCTGAATTAAGTTTATTTGAAATACATAGGCATCAATATGTACCATCTCTCCCTCACTGAAAAGTCAGATACAGCAGCAGTGCTTCATCCTAACCTTTCATTCATCCGATTTGTCTCATTCTGTTCCCTAATCCTTTATTATGTAACCTGCTTAAAAGCTGTAAAATCTGCTTTGAAGGAACCTTGTATTTTTGCCCCAATGCAAAATACTTCAAATACTTTCGACATCACGTGATGCATGTTTGTCTTAAGAATCAATTCCAATATTTCAAAAGGATTAATTCTGAACTTTCATGCTTTGGTCTAAATCATTTATTGCAATCTTAGTCCTGTAAGGTAGTCCAGGCTTTCTGGCCTATTAAGACAACGTGCTTGGCTAGGAGTTGGCATTTTCATTTTAGAGTGCAGTTTCTCTGTAAGCTGATAAGCAGAATTCCTCCATTAGTATTTCACATCAGCTTTAAAGAGATGGATTGTTAAGCACGGTACACTTGAAAAATGTAATGCATTCTTGAAATACTGCAACTGTTCGCAAGCTGCATGATCACAACAAAAGCAGACACAGTTTTATTTGAAAAGTTGGTCTGATGTGCCTTTTATTCTTGTTTTTTATGGTTTGTTGGGTTTCTAAGCACTCCAGCAACTCGGCATCTTCTCATCTTTCAAACAGCTGGGATTTCATTTGTTCTGGTCAAGAATGTTATTTCCAATTTTACGTGCAGATAAAGAATGCTCATGTGTTGAAGAAATTTTAAGACCTGTCTATAGCCAGACTACTCATCCCTCAGCTTCACTCACTGCAGTACTGCTATTAGCACTGGTGTTTCACCATAAGGGAAATATTAGGACAAGAAAAAGGGAATTGCATTGTAACACTGAGTATGGAAAATCTCAAGTCTCACTTTAAAATTTCAACAAATCGTAAGACTATCTCATGTTTCTCTTTATTCTTTTAGGTTTGTTCTAATTTAACAAACTTCTTTTTAAGTTTACACATTTAACAACTCAAAAAATCTTCGGCAATGCCAGCTCCTCAAGTTTCTTACCAAACCACTTTCCAGTTAGTGGCTGGAACAACAACAGCCACAGTGGGTTTAACATTGACTAATTACCTGATAGAATTCTTTCATTTCCACAAGCAAAACGTAATTGCTAAAATGGACTGAAACACCTCCACTGTAATCCCAACCGCTCACTCTGCCCTAGGAGTTCAAACACCAGAACGTTGTATTGCATTCCCTTTCCCCATCTGACAGTTATGATCCTCTTAACTGAGCACAACTACTTCAGTAAGCTTTTGAAAAAGCTAGCAATTACTACTCAGTCAAAGGACAATTCATACTTTTGAATGTTAATTCTGCAATTTTAACCATTTTCCCTTTGAATAAAAATCATGCAAGACGCTTATTTTCCTCGGATAGCTACAAAGACAGGAATTGTTACGCTCTGCAAAATAATGAGCATCAGCTGTAAAAACATTTGTAAGTTACATAACATTTCAGCTTAGATCTCCTAATATTCTACAGCGGATCGCATGAGTAAGTATTGTATCATAGCAACAAAGCAATAACAGTGACATGCTGCGGATAAGATCCAAAAAGCCTAATTTAAGGAACCGACACAGAGAAGACAGCTTGCTGTGACACTAGCCCCAAGCTGACAGCCAGATTCAAACAGGAGTGAAACATGCTCTTGTTTTCCTTGCTACAGACTTAAGTATGCTCCAAGTTATGAAAACCCTGCAGTGGGATACAGCTTATACGGTGTACTTAATTGACTTTCAATAAAACAAAGTGTCGCTAACCAAAACTTACCTAGAAGTTTCAAAAACCAGACAGCTAACTCGGAGTATTTCTAACACTGGTTAAAACAGACTAAAGACTAAAGTTAAAAGCAGATAAAATAGTCAAACTTATTCTCTTCCCCAGAACAGCACAGAATTCCCTGCATTAGCCCCTTTCAGTTAGACATTAGCCTAACAGAGATGGTATCTGTCCTGCCATGCATCACCCATCCATTTCATCAGCAAGCTGATCCATCTCAATTAGACCTATTCTCAAATTAAAAAGCTCATCATTAATCTTTTTTGTGGCTCTCATTGTTTAAATTAAAACCCAACGAAATATTTTCTTCTATGCATACATCTGTTTTCTGTACTCGTAAGAAGAATCATTAAAAAAAGCCATTAGCAAGAGATGAAAATTACATGCAACCATGGTAATAAGCATAGAATCAAAGAATGCTTTGGGCTGGAAGGGACCTAAAAGATCATCCAGTTCCAACCCTCCTGCCATGGGCAGGGACACCTCCCACCAGATCAGGTTGCTCAAAGCCTCCTCCAGCCTGGCCTCGAACACCTCCAGGGATGGGGCATCCACTGCTTCTCTGGGCAACCTGCGCCAGTGCCTCACCACCCCCATAGTAAAAAAAATTCTTCCTAAACTCTCTTCTAAACTGAAAGAGAAGTTTCAGCTGAAACTGGCTACCCTCATCCTATCTCTGCATTCCCTGACAAACAGCCCCTCCTCAGCTTTCCTGTAGCCCCCTTTAAGTACTGCTATAAAGTCTGCTATAAAGTCTCCCTGGAGCCTTCTCTTCTCCAGGATGAAGCCCAACTCTCTCAGCCTGTCCTCATATGGGAGGTGTTCCAGCCCTCTGATGATATGTGTGGCCCTCCTCTGGACTTGCTCTAACAGATCCATGTCCTTCCTGTCCTGAGGACACACAAGTTAACAAGAAAGCCAGTTCCGTTTCATCAGCACTACCTGTCTTCATGCACATTTACCCCAGAATCACAGAATCACTAGGTACCATGGGAACCACCAAATAAATATGGTAAACTTGTCTGCTGGGTAGTGTTGTTCTTTAAAATAAAGACATGGCTTTAAAAAGTTAACTGATCCAGCATAATGGAAGCTAGACAGCTCTACACCATAATAAAATCATATTTCAAACATTAATTCCAGCTCTAGGAATAAAAAAAACCCCAATTGTGATACCACAATTGTATCAACACCAGATCTTCTAGCTTTAGTTTAACAATGAGGTCATGATTTTTATATCAGTTTCCATTTAGTATCTATCAAGATCTGCACCATACCTCTGAAGTTCAAGAGCATTGTTTTATTTCAAATCTTCTAAATACCAAAAGGACCAGAGAAGATAATGTATATTCAAAGCATTTTTGACACTTCAATAAAATAAGCCTGTTGACAGGCAGTAGGGGGGGAAGAAGAAAAAAAAATGAAGCTTGAATTGTATCACCAGCCTGTCTCTGAACTGCTGCATATTGTTGGAAAAGACACTATTGGGGGAAGAAAGGCAAGAGGAACAAAACATGAGGAAGCCTAAAGCAGGAAAACATAAGGAAAAAAAGGCATTTAACCCTATTTTGAAGAATGACAAGATACATACATTAAACGACACACCAGAAATTGGTCTACACACCTTCTGATCCAGGTGATCCAAATGTAATTGCCTGAACTTTATTTTCTAGTGGCTGCTCAACAGAAGTGTGATTTAGGAAATTCTTTAAATCCACTGTTACGTTCTTTGTAAGTTGATCTGAGGTCCTTCAGAAAGTAGCAATCAGATTTTAGGCTGCCACTGAGAGCTGATTCTTAATCAAGTATTAAGGTAAAAACGTCCTAAAGACAAATTTCCATCCAACATCAAAAATTTTATTGTAAATTATGGTCCACTGTAGTCATGACTCCTACTAAGGATATTCATTGCCTCTGGGCACTTCCACAATAGATGATAAAATGTTTGATGTAACTAATTAATTTGATCACTGCACTTCACATTGCAGAACTTATCAACAGACTCTTTCTGCTATTTACAAAAACCTGATTGCTATAGACAGCCACAATATCAAAGGATAAGAAGTTACAAACAAGTCGACTCTGAAGTTCTTCCTAAGCAGAAGTTACTAAACATTAAAACTGCATGCCTGTACAGACTTGTCTCCAAATCGAAGGCTTTCAAATTTATAAGGTCATCAACCCAAGCTGAAGCACGGACTACTGAGCTAAAAGATTATTTTGTCTGGGCCATTTGTGAAAAAAATCTACATAGGAAAAGACGTCATAGCTACTGAGCTACCTCACTAGTGGATAAATGGAGAGGCAATCACCTTATCACTAGCCAGGGGACTACAGCGACATCTTCCCATAGTATATTTATCTCATATGTTTACAGGCTTTTCCCCTGGAAGGAAAAGATAGATACCACTCCTTTCTCAATATAATTGTTTACCCAAGACCTGTGCAAAGCCAAAAAACCTAACAGAATCCTTGCTTCAGTAGCAGGAGACAGAATCTAAGTTCACAAAAACTCCTCTCAACTACACAAACTGGAAGATAAAAACAACCTACTTTCCCTATTAATACAAAATAAACCCTCACAACTATTTGCAACAAGTTTCTTTTTAAATTATTATTATCTCTGATTAATTATTTCTACTTTTTCCTTTAAAAGCCACTCCAGGAAGATACAGAATTCAGAGAAACAACCATGAAGTTTTCCTCCAGCAGCTTCTTAGAGCAGTTCATGTACATCCCTTACAAACACTTTGAGGACAATGATATTCTGGAATAAAGTACTGCATCTCTCCTCACAGTAAACTGAACTCGGTGGGCAATCCTACACTTCTACCTAATTCCCCAATAAACTGAAACATGAACAAGGATTGATACATGACAAGGATCATGCCATAGTTATGTCATCTTCCACAATGTGAAGTTTAGCATTTAGTCCCTGTTGCCCAATTATATTTAACAGAATTATTTAGGTTGGAACAGATCTTTAAGATCACCTGATTTAGTGTGCTATACGCAGCTGTACTCAATGGCAGAGGGATCTGCTGGAGCCAATGAAGCCCTTACACCAACATTGGGAAAGGAGCACACGAGGCATCAAGTGTTCAGTTTTGTTTAATTTCTTATTTATTTCTTTGCATCAGTAAATTATCAACACTGTCACACAGCCTGCTCTTTCCAGAGACACTTAGTCCAGAAAGGGGTTAAGTCTCCTAAATCCCACCCTGGCCTACATAAATCAAGCACAGGGAGTCCTGCTCAACGTAAATTCATGATTTATTTTTGCCCTGTGGAGTTCTTGTGTGCATTACTGTCAGGATCTTTCGTAGCATTTGGGTGTCAGTGTTTGTTACAGGCATGCTAAAGCACTGTTAAGAAATGCAGTTTTGATGCAACTGATATTACAACAGGGGACAGACAGTACATTTCCAGGTTCTCAGAAGTCTAAAGCTGCAGCCTGACAGGCAGAAAAATAGCTGGCTGACAATGGAAAGGAGAAAGGTCTCTCTCTCCCTACTATCCCCCTGACATTAATTCCTCCCTCCCTCTCCTCTGCTCACAGTCACATCCATCGCTCAACACTAGCTCTGGAACTTGTCAAAACTCTTCCGTAAGCTGCTTTAACTCAATAACAAGGCCATATTAGTGAGGTTAAATGGCTCCTGGAGGGGCCTGACATGCCCCAGCTCTGGCACAAGATTAGTGAGGGGAGCAAAAACTCCTTCCAGCTGCCCAGAGCTGTAAAGTTAGCTCATCACCTCCTTTGGAACCATATCATTCAACTACATAGACAGATAACTGATGATTCCTACCTACACATTAAGGTAGCTACTTTTTTGAATAATACTTAAGTGAGTGTTTGTTTGGGCTTTTTTTGGGGGGAGCGGTAAGTTGTTTCATTTTGTTTTTCTTTTTAAACTCATTTTTAAAGAAAACCATAGCCCCATATAAAACCTTAGTGTACTTGGCTTTACTGGTAGTCTATAACATTCCTTAGTAATTCCTCCATACACTCATGATGGAAGTTCATGCAATATCAGTTTTTGGCAGCTCAACAACTCGTGCAGCACCTTAGGTATCCAAATAATTTTGTCATCAGTATTTTCAGATCTCTCACATAGACAAAACAAGTACCATTTCTTAATAAACTAGTATTGTGGGTTTTCCCTCCACTTCCTCCATTCAGAGTTTATCAGTATATATTTTCTAATTGCTTGTTACCCTAAAGTATCCAGCTGTTGCTGGAACTCTGGAAGAGGCTGAGGAAGTTCCTCTGCATGTTTTCAGTAAATAAAGCTCTGACCTTCCAGGTCAGATAGAACAGCATTATATATCTTACCAGTTACCCAGCTCCCTAGGCAGTACAAGGGAGGAGGTTTGGAAGACAAAGAATGGCATTCTCAAACATTATGCTACAAGGAAATTCTTGCTACATATCGGAAATAACCAAAACAAAGCCTTGGCACAGTATTAAAGGTACAGAAGGCACATTTCAATCCTGTCTAGGACCCATCTGTTCACACTAACACCTAATCTCTGCGTTTCAGAAACCAAAAGGACTGCAAAGGAATGATCAAGGGCTGAGCTTCTGCTTATAGGTAAACTATTCTGTAGATGGTTGTCATACAGGATTTGGACTGAGAGACCCACGTGAACAATGCTTCAAAATATACTGTGACACTCTTACTTGCTCAGTCACCCCTATAGCACATGTTTTATTTAAGCTAATATACACTATAAAGGTCAAATTAAAACTGCCAAAACCAACCGGCAAAAAATCTTACCACTATCCATGTAAAACTTCATATTCTTTTGAAATAGCTAAGAAATCACAAGTTTTGCTCATGATAATATTCTGGATTTAAGATTATTTGCGATACATTGGGGGGGGAGGGACACACTAAATCACACATTAGAAGTAGAACTAGATGGGGATAACAATAAACAATGACTTATTGACGCACACCATTGTGGTTTATGAGGTTAGTTACCAAGTCTAGGCTATAGATAATTTTGAAGTTGTTTACTCAAAGCACTCCTAGAAAGTTATCTTACATCCAATAACAGATATTGTTTGTTCAAAGAGTCATCTGCCACTCCACATGGCCATTTGTTGACCTTAACAAATCGGCCCAGAAAATCTGAAAAGCCTATGCTGATCTAACATCTGTCACGATTTCTGTGACTCCTTACAGTGAAGGTGAACTGCAAGTGTCTTGTCCAGACTTCTTCTACCATCTTCCAAGCTTTCTCATAATCTCGTGTAGTTAAGAGTCTCTAGCTACTACCACATTACATCCTGTAATTTTAATGAAGATTTCAGTCAAGCAAGACACTTCAGACAGCAAGTAAGTACTCTGCTGAAAGACATTCATATTAACAGCTCTATTTCCTACTGTCTAATTACAGAGGGCAACATGCAGTCAGCTGTAAAAAGCAATAGAAACTATTCTCTTAGTCCTCAAAAGTTCCAATAGCAAAACACTAGTAGACCAGGTCCACCACAATTCACCTCATTTCTACCACACTTTCTCAAAAAGGAGAATTAAAGCATCAGTGATTCCTTCAACAACCCACCCACCAAACATATCAACCACTGGAACAGGATATAAAACACCCTAAGTCATATTTATATTAGGGATCTGAACACGCTGGTCCACTGGGCAGAGTCCAATGGCATGAGATTTAACAAGGCCAAGTGCCGGGTCCTGCACTTGGGGCACAACAACCCGGTACAGTGCTACAGACTGAGAGAAGTCTGTCTAGAAAGCTGCCTGGAGGAGAGGGACCTGGGGGTGTTGGTTGNNNTTGTAGAGAGGAGGGAGCTGGCCTCTTCTCCCAAGTGACAGGGGACAGGACAAGAAGGAATGGCTTCAAGCTCCACCAGGGAAGATTCAGGCTGGACATCAGGAAAAAATATTTCACAGAAAGGGTCACTGGTACTGGAACAGGCTGCCCAGGGAGATGGTTGATTCACCTTCCTTGGAGGTGTTTAAGGCACTGGTGGACGAGGTGCTAAGTGGCATGGTTTAGTGTTTGATAGGAATTGTTGGACTCGATGATCCGGTGGGTCTCTTCCAACCTGGTTATTCTATGAGTCTGTGATATTTAACAAAATATAAAACTTGTGCAATCCAAAGTTCTCCTCAAAAAGCACACCACCAGCTCAGAATCAAACTGAAATTCAGCTATATACAACAAAAAGAATATCCAGAAAAGTTTATTGTCCAATGACCTGACACATTTGGATCAATGCTGCTTTGGGAAGTACTGAGAAGTTGAGCAATTTGCATAGTATTACCCACATGCAAGTTTCGTCCAGAGTGATACATTGATTATAAAAGGTGAAAGACTTTCACTCCTTACACAGATGAAAAGTGCGTTTTCAAAAAGTAATTATGCTTACTCTTCTTGTATTTCAAACAAGCTTTCTTCTACCAGTAAGCCAGCTACTGTGTTCACTAGTGCATTCACATATGGTTTTTGACATACATTGCTACTGTATTAGCTGTCTTCACTTAAAAACCACCAAGTAGTTTTAATGACTGACCACATACCTATCTTAAATATAACTAATGGCTCTAAGAGTTTAGCACTTGCTATTGCATGCAAGACATCAGGTCAAATAATGGCTTTGCTGGCTTCACAAAGGTGTATTAGCTCATGATTATTAACTAATACTGATATTAAATTTGGC
Source organism: Piaya cayana (assembly GCA_013389865.1). NCBI lineage: Eukaryota > Metazoa > Chordata > Aves > Cuculiformes > Coccyzidae > Piaya > Piaya cayana. The sequence continues at coordinate 10,615 of WAAB01007596.1, read as the reverse complement.
ACACTCTAACCCTTAAAGAGGTAGAGTTACTATTTTAAATTATTTTAAAAGTGATAAATCCTATCACAGGATTAACATGCACACCCAGGCCATTAAACTGGGGAATAGGGAAGAGTCATTGATTTCTGGAATGGGAAATACGGTATAGACAGCAATATTAAAATTAAAATTACAAAGGTCAGAAAGGCTTGAGAGTTAAAACTGCTTTCCCAAAACAGAAAGCAAGACTCCTGAATAGCTTTAGATACATTGAAATGCAACGAAGGTTTTTGTTATGGTAAAACATACAACCTTTCAAGAAGCCCTTCTAACAAGCGGGCAAATAAGGGTCATGGTAAATTCCTGGGTATATAAACAGGTCCCCTCTTTAAAGTCCAACTCAGGTTACATTGTATTAGCCACAAGCTGAAAGCACCCACAGAGAACCTGGCACACAACGTAACCGGCTCCTGTGCCAGGAAAATCACCCACCAGGAAGACCCGAGAGACTGCAGAAAGGGACAGACCACAGACCAAGTTTATGAGACCCTCGAATCAAAAAGGTAGAAGGGACAATCAGTTTGATGCTGCACTCTTCTGACACAGGCACTGTTCACTGCAATTTCTCCAAACTTAAGTGCTTGCTCTTAGAAGAAATACTGTTTATTGAAGTGTCGGTGTGGAATACAATTTTGGATTCCCATATGCGATTGAGAAGATGAATTAAACAACCCCTCCGGAGGAGACAAGGTAGGCTTAAGGAACTGTTTCACATCTGCCCTGCTAAAAATTAGAAAGTAATCTGAACTGCCCTGCTCCCAGTTTTACACCCACACACCCCTGCAACAGCTGTGGTGCTCTGCACGTACGTTACCAGGGAATAAAGACAGCTGAAAAGCAGGTGACAAAGTGCCATGCCACACAGGCTCAGTAAAAACTTCATCCCAATATCCATCACACTAAATACACTCTCCACTGATACAAACATAAATGTTTTGCTTGACCAGAAGACAAAAGCAATTTTATTTGAACCTTTGAAGCTTGAAAGGACAGAAACTTTTTGTACCATTGGAATAAATTCCCTTTTAATTAAGTTAACTTTAAAGCTCCTGTCTAACTGAAATTAAGGTATATTATAATGAGTAAGCATCAACCATTAAGTGTGCCATTACTAAATCTGGTGTGGGATCATTTTTTAAAAAAATACATTAACTTGTATTCTTGTCAAATTTCTTTGTCTTATCTAAAAGTAAAAGTAATTTTGAATAAGATGCTGAAGTTGCTCCAGTTTGGCATCACAATAGAAAATACAATTTAACATTAAAAATGAAGCTTGCTTGTTTTTTTCCCTGAAACTGAGAAACGCTTGTCATTTTCAACATGGCAAAATTAGCACTGAGTGCAACACAAAAATAACTTTCATTTGAAACCAAGAAGTAGCTGCCTAACTTACCTCACAAAGACAGAAACTCACTCTGCAGTTAACATAGCACTTGGTTATTTTAAGTGTGTTAAAGGGATACTATAGGGGAATAATTAAACAGGAAAGATGTGCCAGAGGAAACATGCCATCGAGCTCTTCAAAAGCCAAGGAAGAACCTCCTCTTCCCTTGAATCCCTATGTAAATTCAGGTGGAAGTTACAGGTATCAGATTAATTCTTTGGATAGATACGTACTTCACAAACTGGCTAAACCAATGTTTCTTTATTGCCAAAGTTTTCTCAGACAAATAAAATAATAAGATACTTCATAGTGGTAAGTGTTACAGCAAGAAGAACTAATATTAAGTTAGACTGGAAACACGTGTGATATCCTGGTTCTGCTGCATTTAGCACTCCCACTGACCTCAACAGGAATAGATCATCCTAAACTGATGTTCAAGCATTTGCAAGATCTCTTTACCCGCTTCACTTAAATTAAGCATTTAGCCTTATAAATAAACTGCTGGGATACTTTTTTTCAACTTTACTCATACTCTAATGGTTATGCTCTTCCTATCAAGAACTCTAAACATCAAGTGTTCAGCAATGAGGGATCCTACACTTGGGTACATTCCCACCTGGCAAAATCACTTGGCTGTTTATAAACTCCAATTTACTATTTTGATGTACCGAGATCATTTTCCTACTCTGAAAGTAAAATACACAGAAAAATAAATTACCAAACCTTCTCCTTCCTCGCTGTACTGTTGGAACCACGCTTATGCCACCCTAGGAGGGTCTGACATCTGTATCTTAAACGTCCATTTTCCTACAGAATCCAGCAACACTGAAAGGCACGAATTTATTTCACGTCTACAGTTCTAAACTTAAACTCTCAGCATTTCTTGCTGTTACGTATATGTTGAACCAAAATTTATGCTGCTTAACAAAACTTCAGTCTCACACATATTTTAAGAACCTTTTAATTAAAAGCATCATACACTTTTAAAAAGCTTTACCCAATCACAGTAAATTGAAACATTTTTGGTTTAAACCTCCATTTTATTCCCCCCACACACACACTTTCCCACAGAAATTTACTGGGGAAGAAATTAATAAAATAAAAGCAGTGCTTTTGTTTTTTTTAAAGGACTGACCATTTACAGAAACAAAATAGCCCATTAAATCACTTCTAAAATTTCACCTTAATGTAGTGAAGCACTCTGCTAGGCCTCAAAATGCTGCAACAGCAAAAAATAAAGCTTTGGATGAGCCTTTATAGCCCACACTATACCATTCTTCTCTAAATGCCCTCATTCCACCTCTTCCTTCAGTTCTTCTGAGAGAATCTGTTGTGCTGTTATCCAGAGTCTGTCAGTTCTCCGAGTGTGTGACTGTCTTGTGTATAAACTTTTAATTGATAATTTGAAAATGTAAACTTCTACAACATATGGAAACTTTCCCTGTTGTGGTACAGAGTAGCCTTAATGCCTTTAATTCTCCTGGGTTAAAAAAAAATTACTAGAATTAGAATATCTTCCTTTTGCAGCACTGTTCTTGAATATACAGGTCCAAATGCTGTTTTTATTGCCACTTACACCTTGACCTCCCAGTTCCACAGCAAAATTCATATTTCTCTTCTGACCTCTATCCTATAATGAAGTTGACAAGGAGCACCAATTTCACCCAGGCTTTGCTAGATAAGACAGTGAGAAATAACAGCAAAGAAAGGAAACCTGACATGGGAAGAAGATAGAAATCTTTTCCCAATAGTAGCTGGGCAATACGACAGCACAATCTTTTTGTTAAAACAATCTGTAGCCTTTTCCCTTCACCACACTTACAACAGCAATACATGCAACTACTTTAACAGGCTACAGGTCACCTACAATTTTAATCAGACTACAGCATATTCCTGTTTCAGGAAGATTCATGGGAAGTTCAGTACCTTCCAGTACTAAAAAGGGGCCTGTAGGAAAGCTGGGGAGGGGTCTCTATCAGGGAGTGCAGTAACAGGATGAAAGGGAACAGTTTTAAGGTGAAAGAGGGGAAATACAGCTTAGATATCAGGAAGACATTTTTTACAGTGAGGGTAGTAAGGCACTAGCACAGGTTGTCCACAGAAGTCGTGGGTGCCCCATACCTGGAGGCGTTTAAAGGACAGGTTAAATGAGGCACTGAGCAGCCCGACCTAGCAGAAGGGTGTCCCTGCCCATGGCAGGGGTGCTGGAACTGGATGACCTTTAAGGTCCCTTCCAACCCAAACCACTGTACAATTCTATGATTCTAAAACCATAGTTGCAATGAAACTATGAAGAAAGTAGTACAGCATATGATAAGAAATGTTTCCAGAATTTTTCACAGTCAACAGGAGCATTGAGACTCTAAATGCTGAGCTTAATGCAGACACTAGGGAAGAGCTAACTTTTGCCCACTCTTGCCACCTACGCTTCTCTAACCAGCCCACCATTTCCATACTATCCCCTCACTTGTGATACACTTTTGGACTCTTGCTTGTAGAAAAAGACATTACAGGGCTTCCATGCACTTAGCCGCCATGTCTAGCAGCACGAGAAAAGAAAAACAAAGACCCATGCACAGCAGCCTCCCAAAGCACAGCAGATGGAAGCAACACAGTAGATCCTGAAATATCAATACAGAACAGCAAAGCAGACACTGAATCTTTAGTCTTACTACTGAATTTGTGCCCATCTATAAGAAGGGGCACAGGGAGGATCCAGGGAACTACAGGCCTGTCAGTCTGACCTCAGTGCCAGGGAAAGTCATGGAGCAGGTGATCTTGAGTGCTATCATGAGGCACTTGCAAGAGAACCGGGTGATCAGGCCCAGCCAACATGGGTTTAC